>VZTM01009954.1:121798-219695 GCA_013400555.1 Jacana jacana | reverse complement strand
CCCCGGCCGCCGCGACTCCGCGCCGTGCGGCTGCAGCTCCCCAAACCCCTGGCAGCCGCCGCCGGTCCCGTCCCCCCCCGCCCTGACCCCTTAGAAAGACTGATAGTACCGTTTCCCTAACACAACATTGGAAAACCTGCATTTTGATTTTCCTCAAAGGTGGCAAAAGATGCTGGTTTGGTTTGTTTTTTTTCTTCTTTTTGTTTCCTTCCCACCAAACAGGAAAAATTTCAAGCCCGGGCTGCGAAACGCCGCGCATTAATTCCCGCTTCCTGCCTGGCGGTGGCTTATATCTCCCTGGCTCCCTCTCCCAGCCTGCAAACGGGGCCAATTACTGGAGCTCCTCAAACACTGCCCTGGGATGGGGAAAGCTAACCAAGACATCCAGGCGCACGGCTCTCCCACTACGAGGCAGCAAACTCATTTCTGTTGACGTTTTCCAGCAAGACACAGGAACTCGGGGCTCAGGTGTCAGATAAAGTGGAAAAAAAACAGACCCCACCGATTTTTTTTGGCACATAGAACCTCTCATTTCTCTCATCTCCCCAGCAAATCCAGGTAGGGGATATTTTTTCTTCGTGGCCAACCTTAATTACACGGAAAGACAAAGGGTGGATGCGAAACCAAGGTTAACGCTGACCTGAGGAGACAAGTTCAGCCAAACAGAAGCGCTGCTGTAGAGCACCGATCCTGGCAGGGACAACCCAAGAGGAATTATCTGAGCCTGCACTCTCCAACAAGACAGGATGGGGAGTTATTGAAAATGGGTAAAATGCCAATCTGCCAGCAGCATAAATACAGCTTCCTTCCTCGGGCTGCTGCTGTATGTACACATGAAAGGGACACACACCGCAGGAGAACGAGGAGATGTTAGTTAGAGAAATGTAGGTGTCTGAATGTGACCATAACTAAACTGACCCCATGTTCTTTCAGGGTCAGTTTGGGGGGACAAATATATCCATTTCTTATTTAAAGCTACTCCAGATCCCTTTTCCTTCTTTCTTTCTTTCTGAAAGCACTACTGAGTAATTCCAACTCACACATCCTGCTACATGACCCTAAAAAGCCAGCAGGGCAGAGGGAACTTGCAAAGACACACTGATATCGATCTTTTTATCATTAAAACTGCCCCAGTTGTGCTGGTGGCCTGCCCCAAGGTTTGGATTCTCCTTCAGCCTCCGTCAGACCACGGGAGGCAGAGCCTGAGAGAACTTTCAGATTAAAAATAGACAAATCAGCCCAGACAGGGAAATATTTAACCCCATCTCAACAGGAAGAGCTGAAGCAGACGTGAGCCAGCCATTTCCCAGTGCTTCCCCAGGAACGTGTGACAAACCCACTGAGGAATTTCCTCAGGAATGTTTCTCTGATTAAAGTCTCTCTGACACAGGAACCTTATATACTTTGTTTGATACGTAAAGTCAGTCGTGATTCTCATCATATTTTTAAGCTCCAGCAAAGGGTTGTCCTTGTTTATCGGAGCAGGTGACCAATGACATTTCTATCACACCAATGTTCACAAATTTGCCTTCGTTTCACCACTGTTTCTAGCCAGGGAAGGGCCCAAAGTCCTGGGAAATGGTCAAGGGCTATTTTATCACAGAGGTCTTCAATGCTCTCTGAGCTTTGAACAATGTGTTCCTGCAGAAATACACCCTAAACCTGACTCCAAAGATAATGAAATAATGAGAATTTTAAAAGATTCAGAAGCACAAACCCACACACTGGTCCAAATAACAGAGGTTTTTTTTTTCCTCATATTAAAATAAAAAAGCTAAATTAACAGACAGAACATCCACCTCCTCCTCTCCTCCCTGTCTAATGAATAAGGTTCTCCTCCCTTTCAGCATCTGAAATCTCTAAATGCCCAGTTCTACATTCCATCACCCCAGTCCCCACCAGCAGCAAGGAGTGGACTTCAGGATATCACGTACATGAAGAGTGCACAACCACCCAGCTACAGCCGAAGAACTGTTTCACAGAAGGGTTGCAAACACAGGTCAAATATTACTAAAATGAGTATTATTAACTTGACAAACGCTTATTTCACCTATTGCCAACAAAAATACTGTGTCCTCTTGGCTACCCCGTGCAAGCCATGGAAGGCAGTGGTGGTGTGTTGCCCAGGCATCTCCAAGAACCTGATCTGAGAATGAAGACACCAAGTGCCAAAGGATAACTGCAAACCAGAGGCTCCAGGAGCAGTCTGTGGAGCTACACAACCCACCCGCATCCCAGCTGCCTGCCTTAGGAACAAGGACTGGAAATCTCCAATGGTACAGAAGCTCGAGCCCGTTCAGCTTCTCCAAACGTTTTCCTCCTCCTGCCCCATCAAAAGCCAGACAGTAAGGAACAGCAGAGAAAGAGTCAATGCACTTCTATGTCCAACGATTAAGAGGAGGCCCAAACATATTTCATAGAATCATACAATTGCCGTTGGAAAGAAAGGACTTTTAAGATCATTGAGTCCCACTGTTGACCTAACATGGCCAAAACCACCACTAAACCATGTCCCTCAGCACCAGGTCTGCCCAGCTTTTAAACACCTCCAGGGATGCTGGTTCCACTACTTCCCTGGGCAGCCTGTTCCAATGCTTGATAACCCTTTCCATGGAGACATCTTTCCTAATATCCATCTAGACCTTCCCTGGCACAACTTGAGGCCATTTCCTCTTGTCCTATCACTTGTTACTTGGGAAAAGAGACCAACACCCACCTCACTCCAACACCCTTTTAGGAGGTTGTAGGTTGATTTCTAGTGACTTGACTGTGTTCTAATAAATACTAACAACTCCCATTTTAGTAAATGATATTGTGTGATAATAGAAATGATAAATTTGACCACCAGGTCGAAGGAGGTCCTACTTCCCCTCTGCTCTGCCCTGGGGAGGTCCCATCTGGAGTACTGTGTCCAGTTCTGGGCTCTCCGGTTCAAGACAGGGAACTGATGAAGGAGGTTCAGCAGAGGGCTATAAAGATGATGAGGGGCCTGGAGCATCTCTCTTATGACAAAAGGCTGAGGGACTTGGGGGGTCTTTTTAGTCTGGAGAAGAGAAGGCTGAGGGGGGATCTGATCAACACCTAGAAATACTTAAAGAGTTGGTGTCAAGAGGATGGGGCCATTGTTTTTTCAATGATGCCCAGGGACAGGGGAAGAGGAAATGGGCACAAACTTGAACATAAGAAGTTCCATGTAAACACAAGGAGGAACTTTTGTCCTCTGATGGTGTCAGAGCCCTGGCACAGGCTGCCCAGAGAGGTGGTGGAGTCTCCATCTCTGGAGACATTCCAAACCCACCTGGACATGTTCCTGTGCCACCTGCTTGAGGAGGACCTACTTTGGCAGGGGGGTTGGACTAGATGATCTCCAGAGGTCCCTTCCAACCCCATATTGTTTTGTGATTCAGTGATTTGTGTAGCTGTGGAAGTTTTGAAAGACAAAGTGTTTTACAGTGAGAGTATTTTTCAAGCCTTGAAGCTGAGCAGTGACCAACCGGTGACAAACCATTGTCAAATGCGCTGTGAGACTTCTCAAGCACACAAACCAGTGCTCTGAATGCTTTCTGGTGATGCACCAAAATGCAGGATTAAGCAAAGCCTTTTCTACTTACTATTATAGTAATTATAGACAAGTATTTAAGGGAGGAACTATTTGTAATTAAAAATCTTGCACAGAATCAAAATCCTTCAAAAAGAAATGGATTTTTTCCAAATAAATAATCTACTGCCTGAACTCTTTGGAACCATCGAGAGGACTTTTCAGACAGGATGTGTATGTTGACAAACTGGAACACGATTTACTTTATTTCCAGTACTTCTCACTAAAAAAGAACATGTAAGGCTTGGCATTCTCAGGACACGCCAAATGGCAATGTCCTGCTGGGATTTTCTCAGGCTAAAAATTAAGATCTTATTTTAGGACCAGTTCACATCAATTACACTGGAATTGCAGTTCTCAGTGGCAAAATAGGACAAAACCACAACTATGTGGGAGTTTCAGGAAAAGAAACCCCCACCCCCACCGCCAGACACGATAAGGAAACTATGTGAGTTATTTCTTCTTGACCTATCAGAGGCAGGGACTATACATCTCTTAGCACAACCCCTCTCTCTGCTGAGGAGTTATTAAAAGGCATGTACATATATATAGCTATATTTTATATAATTAAAAACAATGCCACCTACCATCAATANTGACCTGCTCTGGGTGTTCCTGCTCCGGCAGGGGGATTGGACTGGAGGAGCTTTCAAGATCCCTTCCAATCCCTGATATTCTGTGGTTCTGTGAAAAGAAAGGTTCAAACTGGAAACTACATATAAATGAGGAAGCAGGTAAGTAAGGAGGCCCCGAAGAAGAAAAGCTTCCTGCAGAGTGTTCTGAGGGTCAACGACGGTGCCCAAAGTCCCTAATTTCACTACAAACTGCTGCAATTAAAAGGTCACCTTGAAAAGACACAGAACAGCACAGATTCTTTCCCACAAGTTCTGCGAAGGAAACTAACTGGTGACCAGTTCAGAAGGTGCCCTCGTGGCATCCCCACCCACCCACTGCTTTCCTGCCTGTGGTCAGGGCCGATTCCTCCTTTTGGGTCAAACTCCATATTAAAATACACAAGGTGCACTCTCTCCTAGAATCAATTAAAAAAAAAAATCAGGGTAGTTTTTAGCAGTTCCAAACTTCTGTCAAAACCCACAAATAAAAGCACCCTCAGGGGGCCTTGAGAAATTATTTTAACTCAAATTAAATGATTTACTTTTAAATTAACCCTAGACACAAGAAGTCAGGGTTGGAAGATGAACACACACACACACACACACTGTGGCCCTAACGGAGTAATCTGCTGTATTCAATAGAATACACAGTAATTCTGTATATAGTAAATATTCTATACAGTGATTCTATATGCGACGCTCTATGTGCAAGTAAAGTCTTGAGTCATAGAATCATAGAATCATAGAATCATTTAGGTTGGAAGAGACCCTTGGGATCATCAAGTCCAACCATCAGCCCTACTCTACAAGTTCTCCCCTACACCAGATCCCCCAACACCACATCCAATCTACTCTTAAGCACAGTCAGGGATGGGGACTCCACCACCTCCCTGGGCAGCTGATTCCACTGACTGACCACTCTCTCCATGAAAAATTTTTTCCTAATGTCCAGCCTAACCCTACCCTGCTGCAGCTTGCAGCCATTCCCTCTTGTCCTGTCACTCATTGCCTGTGAGAAGAGACCAGCACCAATCTCTCTACAGTGCCCTTTCAAGCAGTTGTAGAGAGTGATGAGGTCTCCCCTCAGCCTCCTCTTCCTCAGACTAAACAACCCCAACTCCCTCAATCGATCCTCATAAGCCTTGTTCTCCAGGCCTCTCACCAGCTTTGTTGCCTTCCTCTGTACTTTCTCCAGCACCTCGATATCTCTCTTGTGCTGAGGTGCCCAGAACTGGACACAATACTCAAGGTGCGGCCTCACCAGTGCTGAGTACAGGGGGACAATCACCTCCCTACTTCTGCTGGGCACACCAGTTGTAATACAAGTCAGGATGCCCTTGGCCTTCTTGGCCACCTGGGCACATTGCTGGCTCATGTTCAGCCGCCCGTCGACCAGCACCCCCAGGTCCTTTTCTGCCAGGCAGCTCCAGCCACACTGCCCCAAGCCTGTAGCGACATCTTTGTCAGTATTGTTCCTTGGGGGTTCAAAAAGAATTCAGATGTTTCTGTCCTCCTTCCTGGAGATGCCCACATCTGAAGCCCACTTCTGAAGAGAGCATGAGAGCCCACAAGTTTACTCCGTGTCCATTAAAGCAACGTCCCCCCTCTATCGGGGGTGGGAGTCCTGAAAAAATACTTCCCCCCAGATCAACCCCCAAACCAATTCTCTTCTCACCTCCCAGTAGGTGTATTTGTTACACTTTCAAATTAAACACTTCTTTGCTTGTAATTTTTTACACAACAGACTGATTTTCATTGGGGACCTTCCCGTGAAGAGACATTTGTTTGTTTTCTCTTATTACCCCAGAATGTCAGAATTCCCGATTCTGTCGCGGCTGCAGCTTGGCAGCAAAACTTCTAGTTTCTCCTTTCAAGTATTTGGGGAGGCACAGGTTCTCAAAGGGCCAGTTTTGGGCAAACTGCTTGCCCAGATAACACCCTCCCCGAGGGCTGCCACATTTCCATTTCAATGGCATCCCCATTTAATTCCTGATCTGGGGTGTCTCGTGGAGCAACCGCAGCATCTCTGCTCTGTACTAACATGCTTTGAGTCCTATCTTCTCCCCCTGTAGAAGCAGCAGTAAATTTCATGTCATGAGCAAGTTGGTGTTACTCCTGGGAAACAAGAAATGGTACTAAGAGGAACCCCCTGAGGATTCCTCTTCCTCTTGCAGTGTCTCACACTGAATGATTTGCGGTCGCTCCCCGGTGAGTCCGATTCTCGACAGCAGAAGCGAGACACAGTGTAGGAGGATGAAAACTGGGTAAACAGAGCTGCTTTTCAAAGCAGCTGCTTTAAACTGAGAACTGTGCTATGCTATATGCTTCCATAAGTTAAAAATTAAAATTTGGCTCTGCTCTCTCTATTGTTCTCCGGGCTCCAAAGGAAAAATACTCCCCTGAAACCTCCCTGCAAGAGGCGAGGGAGAGCCACGCATCAGCAAACCCATCCTGTTGGTGCAGAAAGGTGTCACAAAGGGAGTGAGAGACATGGCATCAACCTCCCAAAATCACCTGGATGGAAATTAGGGATGTCCCTTCTCCCCAGAGAAGAAATGCCTCCAGTCACTCACTGAAGGACACAGACCATGGAGCATGTGCATGCAGTACCTGGATTATTGTGTAGTGAAAGAACGAGGGGTAATAGTTTTAAATGGAAGGAAGGGAGATTTAGAATAGATCTCAGGAAGAAATTCTTTGCTGTGAGGGTGGTGAGACACTGGCCCAGGTTGCCCAGAGAAGCTGTGGCTGCCCCATCCCTGGAGGGGTTTCAAGGCCAGGCTGGATGGGGCTTGGAGCAACCTGGTCTGGTGGGAGGTGTCCCTGCCCAGGGCAGGGGAGTTGGAACTCAATGATGTTTAAGGTCCCTTCCAACTCTAACCATTCCATGATTCTATCATTTCTACACTGGACCAGTGTTTGGACTCTGGTATATGAACTGTGGATATCCTTCTGGAGATCTGCAAGACCGCTTAGAGTGACTCCCCACAAGACTTTTCTACCATCTTGATTTCTTCATGGCTGAACCTAGAGAACCACACTCCTTTTCTGAGAAACACCCATGTATATACTGAAAGTTCCTCTGATGTGCATCCTGCAATGGATCCAAACATACCCTGTGGCCATCACTAGCTTGTTTGGCTTTTGACCCACTGTCTAGATCCGTAACAGGCATTCAAGTATAAATCTTCCAAGTCTCTAGAGTGGAAACTTTAGTGCAGCAAAAAAAAGAACTAACATCTCTTATGGATTCCAATTCCTCACTTTGGCCATTTAAGTTCATTTTGCCTTTTTAACTCGCTAAGGGTTTACATGGAACCAATCCAGCTCTGGAAAGCTGCAGAACTCTATAGCTGCTCACAAGGTCATCAGTGTTAGTTCTCCTTTGAGTAGGGGGTGGCAATAGAAATGATGTCTCCTTGAAATAAGAGCTACCACGTCAGGAAAACAGAGTCATTCTTCTCCAAACACATGCTAAGACTGTAATAGATCAAAAGAAAAATCAGCAGCTCCCTCCTCAAGCAGCAATTTGGGGCACGATAAACATCCTAATGGTTCAGAGGCCGAATTGGATACAAATAATCATCATCTATCCTGCAGAAAAAAAGCCAGAAAGTTTAGAGAGATCAGAAAGTTTTCTGCAGAGAGTTCCCACAGGATCTACTGCCACCTAAAATCACAATTCTCAGTAAGTTTAATTCCTCAAAAAGTTCATGACCATCTTGAAAGCTTGAACCGACAATGGGATCAATTTGACCTCCTGGGCTTGTGAAAGACACAGGCAACTGCTGCCACTCAAGACTGGAAAAGTTAATGCCTAAATTAGGGAAGGATTTTTCCTTTCCTCCCCCTTTCTGCAGCTTGTAATAAATTGGACAAAGCAATCTGGGTACACTGTTTTTTTTTATGGTCATCCAACAGCAAACCACAAATTCCCAAGTGCACTTAGGAGGAAAGCAGCCAAAAGCAAGCTCCAGCACCATTTAATCAACAGTAACATCTCAACAATCTGGATCTCGGCTAGAACGACAGGGAGGCTTTTATCCAAAGCTCTCAAGAACCAGCAGAGATTTGTCCTACCTTGGTTGCCTGCACGGGCAGCAGCTGCTCTGGGCAGCTCTGAACACCACATGTAACTAAACCCCCGAGGGACTAAGACAATTCAGCTGGCAAAGAACAAGGTCTTGGTCACATCACCTACGTACGAGATCAGCTTTCCATTCCCACCCACCGCCTGCCTGTAGAATAAAGCATAACTTCTGATTTTCAAGGAACTCAATGTCTTGGATTCCAGATTCCTAAAAGACCCTTTTTTGTGAGACAACCCTGACCAACACTTTTGCTGGCTAAAATAAAAGTATTTCATCTGTCCAACTAAGATTTTCCTCTAGAGAGTCCAGAGAGCTCTTACAGAAACCACAGACCAACCTCCCTCTCTAAACAGGGAGCGTGTTTATCCAAACCTACCCCCTGTAACAAACCCATGAGCACCTGCATTTATACAGGCATGTTTTACAACTACAGTCAACATAAAAGGCTTCTGAACAGACACATCCATTGAAACAGGCTTCTCAAGACCAAACATGCGACTGGTGTTCCTCACAGCCTTTGTCTCCACCCCTAGCACACCGCTGTTGGTTATCCACCTCTCCAGTGAGGCCCATGCACCCAGCACAAGCCTACAGAGAGTCATACACCACCATCACCTTCTGCTCCACCTGGAGCAGGAGGAAGAGAACTTTAATGTGGAACTTGAATTGTGACCCCCAGGAAGCCAGAGTTTGACTGAAAAACAGACACTGGTAGCACTGACAATAAGGAAACACAGAACTGCAGAGAAGTGGCAACAGAAGATCCCATGACCAATGAATCTCTTCTTTCTCCTCCTGGTGATCTTCAGAGCTTTTTCCCCACCTCACAGAGCTCTCTCTCATATTATTTCTTCCCACTGATGTTCCCCATTATTCCTCCGGTGCCAGACTGCTTCCAGCTCTTCCTACAGCCTAGGCTGTTCGATGGCTGACTGTTATCCCTTTTTTTAAGGGCAGAGTATGCACAGATCCATCCCCTTAAGAACAAGCAGGATATCTCCAGATTGGCACAGAATTATACCACAATTTCCCACACAAATAGTGAACTGGATACAGTGGGACTGACTCAGAAACCCAGCTCTTCAAGGTATCTATAAGCCAGGACTCGCTCACTCGCTGAACGCATCGTTTAAAAAGGGTTTCCAAACCTACAGGTTGGTAGTGACTCCTGTGGTCAGTAACTACTCTCATTTCACAGAAGTGATCTGTTTGAGCAAGCTGCAATAAAAAATGAGAAATCCTAAGGAATTCAGAAGCACCACAAACCAAACAAAGCATTACCAGGAATCGTTCCTCTTTTTCAAGCCAGCGCTGATCTTCTTCCATCTCCTGTTGCTGTCGTATCAACCTCTCCTCCATGAGATGTGTGGGTAGAACCTGAGCCATTCCTCGGATGTCCAAAGTGCCCGAATCCTACAAAACAGAGTAGGTTTATTCAGCCTTTCAACTTAAAATTTAGATAAACAGCTCCAAAAACTTATAGATTATAAAAGCAGATTTTTGAATTCCCCAATGCACAACAGTCAAGCAGAGTTCTTTCAACTCCTTATAAGCTGAAGCAGATCATCAGAAGAAACTCTTTCCAAGCACAAACATCTGATCTGCCTTGCTCCTAATCACTGCAACCAAAAAAGATGTGAGAAATTCTGCCCTGACTTTCAGTAATGCTGTCACATCATCTATTGCACTTCATTTAAGCTGGGCAACAAAGACACATTGATCAATTCTGTTTTCTTGAGCAATAATCTACCCGCCCAGCTGTTAAAAGCTGCAAGATGCATCTTTTTACTCCAAACAAACATGCTTTCCAGTTTTAGCTGACACTTGCAAAGCGTGTCACAGAACCACTTTTTCAATGATTTTTGAGTAAGTTTGTACATACATCTGAAGCTTACAATAACTGAATACACTGTATCCCAATGCTGCCTGGAAATCATTAGCAAGTGGTGTAGGTATGAGTATTTTGGAAGAAGCCAAGGGGAGTTTGGTAACAACCTTCACTGAGATTGTTTTTAGGTAACCAACTTTCCAAGCTTTAGCGAAAACGTTGGCTATACCTTACTATCATGAACACTTGCAGAGAATTCGAATGCTCCCACCAACACCTCAGTCAAGGACAAGGCAGTTAAACTACCTTGATTCTCCAGATCCACAGAGATGTTGGATGCTTGGGACTACAGTCCCCAACTACCTATGGCGTGAACAAGAGCAGCAGGGCAGCAAGTTGCCAGGGCAGAATATAGGGGCAGATCACAGAATAATCACAGAATATCAGGGATTGGAAGGGACCTTGAAAGATCATCCAGTCCAATCCCCCTGCCAAAGCAGGAACACCCAGAGCAGGTCACTCAGGAACGTGTCCAGGCGGGTTTTGAATGTCTCCAGAGAAGGAGACTCCACAACCTCCCTGGGCAGCCCCTGCCAGTGTTCTGACACTCTCACTGTGAAGAAATTTGTCCTCATATTTAACTGGAATCTCCTCTGTTCCAGCTTGCACCCATTGCCCCTTGTCCTATCATTGGATGTCACTGAGAAGAGCCTGGCTCCATCCTCCTGACACTCACCCTTTACATATTTATAAACATTCATGAGGTCACCCCTCAGTCTCCTCTTCTCCAAGCTCAAGAGACCCAGCTCCCTCAGCCTTTCCTCCTATGGGAGATGCTCCACTCCCTTCATCATCTTGGTAGCCCTGCCCTGGACTCTCTCCAGCAGTTCCCTGTCCCTCTTGAACTGAGGGGCCCAGAACTGGACACAATATTCCAGATGGGGTCTCACCAGGGCAGAGTAGAGGGGGAGGAGAACCTCTCGTGACCTACTAACCACCCCCCTTCTAATACACCCCAGAAGGTATATTGGCCTTCTTGGCCATGAGGGCACAGTGCTGGCTCATGGGCATCCTGCTGCCCACCAGGATCTCCAGGTCCCTTTCCCCTCCTCTGCTCTCCAAAGCAGTGTAGGGGATCAAAGATAAGCAGAGGAATCTGGAGATGCAGACACCCGTCTGCTCAACCGTATGTAACGGGTAAGGCTCAGTTACCAGTTCAGAGTTATCAGAGGCAAAGGGAAGCACTGGTTAGAGAAGAAATGGATTTAAGACACAAAGCGAATCTTGGTGGAAGGATAACATGGAATGAAAGGAGTATAAAATACTGGAGGAGATATGACAGACGGTTAAAGGGGGAATGAATATGACGCTCCTTGCAACAGCTCTGTGGCCCCCTGACAGGCTGAAAAGCACCTAAGAGGGGTAACAAGGCAGGAACAGTTCTGCAGAGCATTCCATTTTCTGTTCTAGACAGCAGAACTGATTCTGTTCTAAAGTATCTGCCTCAGGTATTTCAGCTATGCTGGATGTCCCCCGTGATAGGTATTTTGAAACACTAATGACATTACATGTTTTAAACAACTGCTCCCACCTCTATTAACAGCAATAAGTTTCAGTAAAGCCTTCTTTTAACAAATGAAAAATATTTGCTATCACTCCCTTCGTTAAGATAATAAGCAGGAATGACTTCATCAAGAACTTGTGTAAGGAGTACACGTTATGCCCAGCCTCACACAGGAGGATTTGTTTCAACAAAAAAAGAGGATTCAGTCATTACTCCCATCTCACTGCAGGAAGAGAATTTCAGAAATAGCAGAGAAACACTCAGCTCTCCTACAATAATCTCCAGGTGTACCTAAGTAATAACAATAACAATGATAATAATAATGATAGCAGCATATTTACTGTACAGAGTGCAACAACAGATGTGTCAGTTCATGATACCTCCATGTTTGGTTGCCACACTGATATTTCCTGAGGCCGGTGGTTCCAGGAATCTGTTTGATCCAAGAGAGAAGCCTGCCCAGGATAAATGCTGCCTGCCATGGCCGGTATCCCATGAGAACCAGGGTACCCAGACACCTGTAGGATTTAAAAGAAACAGTTGTACATGACAAAACCTCTTCTTTAAGTCTTTGAGGATGCCTGTCAATAACATAACTAGTTGAAATCCAAGTAGTTTCAATGAGTATGAAGAACTCATTAAAACAATGAAAACCTCCCCCTCCACAGAAAAAAGTTAACAGTCTCAACTGAGCCTGGTGGATGTGGCTGCAGCTTGGAATAAACCCCAAAAACACTTTAAGTACTTTCATCACAAACATTAGTTTTTATTTTCTTCAGTGGTTTTGGGAAGAAAAGCAAAACCTGTGACTTATACGATGCGGTAGATCTGAAGGCAGCTTTCAGGCATTTCAGAGAATCACCAGGGAGCCCAGTATCAATGAGCCCAAGGAAAAGTCCACCAGTTAATGCCATTTTTCAAGGCAGGTAATTTTATAGCTCAGCTCAAATGTTAACACAAACCCCACACTCCTTCAGTAGAACTGAAAACATCTCATGTGTTTCACTGTAGTTTTAGGAACCCGAGCCTGTTCGGGGTCCGTCCTGATGTGAAACCAAAAAGCTTCTAACAGAGCTCCATGAAACCAGACTGTGTAAAAAGTGAATCAAATCCCACCAGCTGCAACCCAGTTATAAACCCCTGGTTGAAAACCAGCACACAAAGTGTTAAATGGAATACCTGGTAATGATTTGGCTGTACCATGTGCTGTGGACTCGGGTAAAACCCTTCGCTGGACCTCGGACTGGGGTAACCAGGCCTGCTGGGCTGTAAACGTAAAGGAATCTTTAGAGACTTTAGAAACAGAAAACTAACCCCCAAAAATTACTCTTTGGTGAGACAAACATTTACAGGTGGTGCATCACAAAAGCAGCCTCAAAAAAACCCCACCCTGAAATAAATATTCTAAAAGGACTCACATTTTTTTTAAAACAACTAAAATTAAGCTTTCCTCCATTTTTCCTTAGAAATGGAAGCAGCTGAGTTGTTTGCAACGTATGTTTGTAACTAATGCTTGCTCTGTGAATTCTTTGTGCATATTTAATTGCTTGCACTAAAAATCACAGATTCACAGAATGTTCCAGGCCAGAAACGACCTCTAGGGTCATCTAGTCCAACCTCCCCACCGTCAGCAGGGACACCCCCAACTAGACCAGGTTGCCCAGGGCCTCCTCGAGCCTCACCTGGAGTATCTCCAGGGAAGGGGCCTCAACCACCTCCCTGGGCAACCTGTCCCAGGGCTCCACCACCCTCATGGTAAAGAACCTATTCCCAATATCCAATCTACATCTGCTCTTCTCCAGCTTGAAGCCATTGCCCCTCATCCTGTCAAATGACCTGCTCTGTACTGGTCAACTCTGTCATTCTGAGGACTAAAGTTAGTTCTGATAATTAACTTCTGTGTAGCTAATTGCCTCGGCATGGAAGATGCTTTTGATCATATTCTGAACACCAGGGTCAGTTCATTTTCCACGCTTTGCTCTGAAAACTATTCCCAGCCAAGAAAAACCACGAGAGAACTAGCTCCTGTTAGAAAGGGGAGCTAAAGAACATCGATCAAGAGTCTTTATGTGACTATCTTGCTTTACACATAAATAAACACCCTGTTTCACCACAGGAACACATGAGAAAAGTCACTGCATGAAAAGGAGCCTGTTTTTTCTGCCTCCACTGAGCAGAACATCCTTTTGCCAGAATAGATACAGACATTTCACACTACTGAAAGCAGCAAAGTTGGGAAATGTTGCTCAGGACAACATGTTTTTCCCTTCCAAGCAGAAGGGCTCTGTTATTTTGTTCAATACTAACCTCCAAAGGTACCTTTGGGATTTTTGGCTTTGTTTTTTGCTTTGTTTTTGATGAGGAACACTGCTGCTGGGTGTTTCAGGAGGAGAAAAATCAACCCCAGAGGGAAAAAACCCAGCCCCGACCTCATCATTCTGCAAACGGGCTCTTTCAGTCCTTTGGCCAGTAAAAGGACCACCACATTACTGTGAGATTGCAGATTTTTAGCATTACTTTACAAAAAATGCCAGTATTGGTCTGGGCAAGGCTATTTTCTCTTAGGTTTCTGACCAAAATCCCTGTGAGATACCAGTGATCTCATCATACAGATTGTGATAGCCATGAATTACTTGAGAGCACAGAGGAGTTCAAGGCTTTAAATAAAATGGAGTTGAAGATGTTTAAAGACCTGGAGCTTTTACAATTAATTGTTGGTCGGAAAAAAACAATCAATTGTCACCATGAGAAAATTCAATAACAAGAGACAGTTAAAATTTCCCATGGATGAAATTCAGCTTGTTCAAAGGGCATTAGTATGCATGTGCATGTTTTACAGAAAAATGCTGTATAAAAGCCCCTAAGACACACACAGCAAGGAAACACCGACCCCCTTGAAAAAGCTACCCGGTGGTAGAATGAATTTCAAGCTCAACCCATGTTTTCTCCAGTGTTTCATCGCACCCAAAGCTCTAACAATGATGGTTTCATGGTGTAGCTCAGGTACTACAGCAGTAAAAGGTACTTGGACCATTTGGCTTAGCCCCAAAGCTTCAAGACTAAACAAACTCTTCAAATGAGTTTGTAAGAATTAAGTAGCAAATTGGTTCAATTTATGCAGTTTATCTGCTCCTGTGGCTTGGAACATCGTGTGTTTATATGCAGACACCAAAATCCTGGTAGTTAATCTCAGATGACTTAACAGGTTGAGGGATTGTTTGCTGCTTTTAACTCTGGAACAAAAGGAGTCTGTATTTCTTGGATTCCATAAAGCTTCGGAAATGCAGAACCAAGCTCGGAAATAGAATCATGGAATGGTTTGGGTTGGAAGGGACCTTAAACTTCATCAAGTCTCAACCCCCCTGCCCTGGGCAGGGACACCTCCCACCAGAGCAGGTTGCTCCAAGCCCCATCCAGGCTGGCCTTGAACACCTCCAGGGATGGGGCAGCCACAGCTTCTCTGGGCAACCTCTTCCAGTGTCTCACCACCCTCTCCAGGACAAGGGGCTGGAGCACTGGATGCTGTTACCAGTTGTGTGGGAACAGTGCTTTTATTCCCATAGTTGGCTGGTGCTGGGCAGCCAGGGGCAGCGAGGTGGCCACCATCTTCTCTGTGTTTCCATATTAATGACTGCTTTAATATCTTGATGGCGAAACACAGAATTGCAGGTGGGGGTTTCAGAGTCCCTCAGCCATGTTCTAACTGGGCTCTTCACCCAGTGAGGGAGGAAGTTGTACTCCAGTGGGCTGGAGCACCTCTGCTGTGAGGACAGACTGGGAGAGCTGGGGTTGTTCAGCCTGGAGGAGAGAAGGTTCCAGGGAGACCTTATAGCAGCCTTCCAATATCTGAAGGGAGCTACAGGAGAGCTGGAGAGGGATGCTTGATCAGAGAGTGGAGTGATAGGACAAGGGGTAATGGTTTTAAACTGAAAGAGGGGAGATTTAGATGAGATCTCAGGAAAGAATTCTTTGCTGTGAGGGTGGTGGGACACTGGAAGAGATTGATCTGAGAAACTGTGGCTGCCCCATCCCTGGAGGTGTTCAAGGCCAGCCTGGATGGGGTTTGGAGCAACCTGCTCTGGTGGGAGGTGTGTCCCTGCCCAGGGCAGGGGGGTTGGAACTCGATGATCTTGATCAACCCAAACCATTCTATGATGGGGCAACGAAACAAAATTAAGTTGAAATAACTGAACTACGACAAAGTCAGTTGCCTTCCTGTGACTGCTGGGGGCTGTGTGCAGCACAAGGTGCCACAGGAGCAATATGGAAGCCACCAGCAGCAGTAGAAAAGCTTGAGTAGAGAGAGCTGCAGGAATTCGTCACAAACTGATCAGAACATGGGCAATATTCCACACGTTACCACGGTGACTGCACAAAATTAAATTCTTCATAATCCAGGCTCGATCCTTTAAAGGACAAACTAGGTGTGATGGGAAGCAGAGAAGTTACTGAGAGAAGAAAGTGCTCAGTAACTGGTGAGATTAAACCACCACAGCTGCCAAACAGGTCAGCGACATCCAAACAGCGCCGGCATGGAATGAAACAAATTCAAATGTAAACTAAACCACTTGGAAGCAAACCCTTCATTTTCTGCCCAGAATAAGGAAAATGCAATTAGTTGCTATCTGTCCTCTCACTGATGCGATAGAAATAAACTTAATGTTGCCCTGAGAGCTCACCAGCTGAAGCTTCATAGGAGTGATAGAAGAAAGAAGAATGAAGAAAAGGGCAGGAAACTGTTTTCTGGCAACTATATTGGTCTTTTACAAGTTACAACACCAAGAAACAGATAACTGTCAGTGCAATGTTATAGCACAGACTGGTTCTAGTTCCAGTAGAGCCAGGTCATTTCAGGCAAGTATTAGCAGATGATGAGAAAATTGGCCAGAATGTCGTTGTTTCAACAAACCCATCAAAGGGGGTTTTGAAGAAATAAATGAAATTAAAAAATTGTGGGTTTATGTTTGTGTTTTAAATCCACATAATTTGTAGTCTTAGCTACCTTGGGAGGAGCTTCATCTGATCCTCCTGAGTCCCAGGATACTGTGACTTGTCGCCTGGATTCCATTCTCATCCGTTCTTCTTGCTGCAGCTTCTCCTCCTCCAGTATCGTACTACAAAAAACATTGATTCTATTCAAGTAAAACCCCAGTTCGGTGTCTGACACCCCTTCTCCCCAGAGCTCCCCCACTTTTCAGACTAACAAATACTGACAGAGTGAACGAGAACAGAAACACAGATTACTTTTACTTACATTTGTTGGGTTTCTGAAAAACAGTATCAGGAAAAAAAATAAAAGTCCTTCTGTAGGGATTACCCGTGTGCTTTCAGTAACAGAAGCAGCACCCACTTTTTAGGAAGCTGTGGTTGATCTTGTACAAGCATTTTTTTTTTGGCGTGTTAACAGCCCTTTTGATGTGTAATTACACAAAGAAATCCTCAAAGACAATCAATCAAGCACTTAGCTGCATGAAAAACTTATATTTCTCGCAAGAAAACAACCCCCCGAGCTGCTGCGGAGGCTCAAAGCCAACGGCAAATGTTCTTCACTGAAACCCAGCAGAGCTTCAGATCCCTGGGAGCTGTTTGCTTTGTTAAAGAAAGCAGTCAAAAAGCATTTTAAATACCCCATCTTCCAGCTCTTCCATTTCAGCCTGACCAGGAACACACTCAGCCAGCCAATTTAGCAACCCAGAAGGATCAGACAGGGTTTGCTCAGCTTCTAAAGGCTCAGGTCAAGAGGCAACAAAGCACGAGACAGCAGTAGGACTCGCTCGCTACTTACCGCCGTTCTGACTATCAAAGGGACTGTTTGAAGTTCGCTGTGATACTGCTGCCCCCACAGCAGCCTCCTCCCAGCTCTGCTATGTGGATTATTAATGTTGGCTATTTGCCATTTGAAAAAAATCCTCAGAATGAAGCTTTGAAAGAAGGAGCTGCAAATTCGCTGGAGCTGCACGCTCCACGGCTGGTCTGGAGTTGGGAGCGGGGCAGATTATTTACATATCTTCTATCCCCAGTGTAAAGCTAATCCTGGAAAGGAGCTATTCCAGTTTCCTAATCACTCAGGAGTTTCCAGAAACAAAGCTAGGTTCTGAGTTCATAATCTCCTCTTCCGTCTGCTCAACAACCACCCAGAATTACTCATAGAGGGGCTGAGATCAGCGACAGCAATCTATTCTGATCTTGGAACTTTACTGCTCAGTTCAGGAAGAAATTCCTGCTGGGTTGGAGACGAGAACTTTGCTTTTCCTTACTCAGCCAAAAGGGGAAAAAAAAAAGGAAACTAAAAGTAAATAAGCTATGCTGCTTCTAAAGAGCAGTGAAGTCATTTCATCTCGCTGCAGCTAAAGCAAGTCTGTAAGCATTGCTGCAACTTCAGTCCATCACTGCTGAACTACCAGAAGAATGTGGAACAAACCCCAAATCAGATGAGTTATTTGCAGGAGCCATCCTGATCCTAAGTACCCACGGAAACACAGCTACAGCCCAACGGAGGGAACTGAAAAGAGAAAATCTTTTCACTTCCCTTTGCCTTCAGGATAAGGAAAATGGAATATTTCTTACTTGGACCCATGAAGGAACTAGTGAAGAACCCACCGCTTTAAAGCCGGCTCACGCTGCAGAGACTGGGCAAGAGGTTTTTTTATGGAGCAGGAGAAACCAGCCGACGCGCATCCCTGGCCACGAATCCTGATTCTCATCTTTCAAGAAATACCTCCAGGTTTTAAAAAACCCCAAAAAACCCCCACAACCCACCCTGACACTGCCTGAATAAAATACAGATTTTGAACAAAGCTGTTGATGCAGCAGCCGCTCCGGTCTGAGCAGAAGAGCGGAACCAGGGAGGGGGACGGGGGGGGGTGTCTAAAAGCAGCTGACTAAATTTAGAGATGGCTCAGTGACAATTTGGGGTCACGGGCAGCATTTGGCACAGAATGATAGAAATAGAGAATGTTCTTCCACGAAAAGGCAGGGAACAGGGACAGCCATCTGCCTCGCTCGCGCAGCCCTTTTATCTGCGGCGTCCCAGCACTGAACAGAGCGTTAACGTCAGCCCATCGCTGGAAATGACACATTTCTACTCAAATGACTGGGTTTTTCGTAACGTAGGCTCAGCTTTTCGCTATGACTCGAGTCCATCCCACCCTGCTCTCTCGTCTCTGTCACCAGGAGGTCCCTTCCCCAGTACCCAGCCGAGTGAGGGGCTGAGCAGAAGCTGCACTTGGGTGCCCTTGAGCACCACTGACCAGAATATAAAATAGAAACGTCTCAGAGAAGCATTACTTGAATAAAAAAAAACCCACAAAGAATCTAAATGACTCACAGAGACATCTTTGTTTTTACAAAGGGAAGACCAATCCACAGACGGGGTAAAATCGTGCCAAGAGATATTTTTGACCTTTTCTCAAGCGCAGCTGCTTAAGGACTCCCAGCAGTTTATTAGAACTCACAGAAGGTCAGGGAAGTCAGATCTAGGCATATTTTCCCAAACTGCACATATTTTTAGCAGCAAAGAGGAGGGAGCAGAGAAGCATTTCTATTCATACAGTTTCCCAAGCAAACCTTGAGGTAGGACAGACGGGCTTATACTCGGCCTTGGCGAGGTTAAATAAGACCTGAAAATCTCATCTCTTCAACGTTTGTGAAACTGCTAAACTTGTTTCCTTTGCAAAGAACCTCTTACTGAAATTGAAAAGGAAACATTTCTTGGGAGCTTCAGTGTAGGATGATCTAAAATCTTAAGACTTCCATTCCCAGAGGCACAGTGTGTGCCGCAGTGGTGGGGCAGGAACCCCCAGCGAGCGCTGACCCTCAACAAGCAGCTTCTTTCTGTTCTCTCTGTGGTCTCTCCGTGGCCATCAGAAATGCAGAGCTGGATGCAGATGAGCCATCGATTTTCCCTCACTGCCCTCATTTAGAAGCACTTTCACACGGGGATTATTCCCAATGGTCACTGTCTAAGAGCAAAAGGCCAACAAAGCATTTTGCAACCTCCATCGTGTCATTCAGATGGGTGCTAAAGTGGTTGTTGGCAGGATGCAATGGAAGGAGAGGAGGAAAGGCTGAAGGACTTGGGTCCTTTGACCAAGGCATAATTTAAACTGTAAACTTTCAGTGAGTATCAATCAGGACAGGGAACTGCTGGAGAGGGGACAGCAGAGGACCAACAAGGTGATGAGGGGCCTGGAGAGTCTCTCTTAGGAGGAAAGGCTGAGAGACTTGGGTCTGTCTAGTTTAGAGAAGAGGAAGCCTGAGGAGGGATCTGACCAACACCTATAAATACTTCAAGGGTGGGTGTCAAGAGGATGGGGGCAGTCTTTTTTCAATGGTGCCCAGGGACAGGACAAGAGGAAATGGGCACAAACTTGAACGTAAGAGGTTTAATAGGTGACCTGCAGCACTGGGATGCTAGTGGGGTCATCCACTCTCTTAAGCCCCATGCTTCTTCACCAGTGACTGGCAGAGTGCTGGACTCAGGCTCTTACCACAGCTGGGATACAACTGCTCTTTATTGTGCTATTTTTAGTCGAGAGAAAGAGTTAGTAAAGGAACTTCACAGGAAATTCATTCAGTGATGCAGTGAAAAATGTCATGCAATTAGATACATTGAAAAGCCCAAAATTAACATCCAACCAAAGGGACATTCATTCAGGGCACCACGACTGGTGGAGCTGCTTCATTAGGAAGCTGGTTCATTAAGCCTGGGAGCTGCTTTATTAAGAAGCCCCTGAGTACCCTGGTGGTAAATGCCCACCTGCAGCACGCTCAACACAGCCAGGAAGAAATTCAGTTTAATAATAATTGCCAGTAGGAGATGGTATAGTAACAGTATGGTTATAGCAAGTGGTGAGGAGTGAAGGATGCAAGGAGGAATTAAGTTTGGAAATCCACGATCTGCAGATGCAGAAAAGAAGGGTTTTTTCCCCAAAGTCATGGTTTTTTTTTAATCATTGAAAGCAAGAGGAACGTTGCAGCTCTGTCTCACTGGCTCCAAGCAAACGACCGCTCTGCTCTCAGCAGAAAAGACTGTCTTGGAGAGGATCCAGAACGAGCAGCAGCAACACCACACGGACAAGGCCACCAGGGAAATGGCCTGTTTTAGCAAGTTCATGGGAATTTGATTTTTGAAGCACAATCTTTCCTCGCTGCCTGAGATTTCTTCATTGTAGGAGAACTGTCAACCTTTCCAACGAGACTCTGTCCGTGAGCAGAGAATAAAGCCCTGAGGACGACTGTGCTGCCCAGCTTCCAGAAGGGAAAGGTCATAGAATCCTAGAATCATTCAGGTTGGAAGAGACACCAGTTTGGAGTGGCAGAAAACTCTCTGCTTTGATGACAAGAGAATAAAAACTGGATTTTAGGGTTGCTGTGGCCCCAGGGGACAACTTGTCCTCTGAACAATGCTCCAGATCTCCCAACATGACTAGAGTAGCTAAAAACCTCCCCCCTTGGTGCATTTTTCATCTAGAACCAGAATGATTTAGGTTGTAAGGGACTCCTGGAGGTCTTGAGTCCAATCTCCTGGTGAAGCTGGGCTCCAGGCATGGCAAGGTCAGGTTGCTCAGAGCCTTTTCCAGCCAAGGATTGAAAGCCTCCTTGCGGGGAAACAGCAGAGTCTTTCTGGGCGACCTGTTTGAGAGCTTACCCATACACAGCGGGGAACACTCTGATCTGTAACTAAGGAGAATGTGCCTTGTTGCATGTCCTGAGTGCTGGCTCTCGTCCTCTGGCTGCACATTTCTGCAGAGAGCCAGGCTCCTTGGTGCTGCTCCCTCCTGTTTGTACGGTGATCCCATTTCACATCTCACTTTTATCCCCCTCTCCCCCTCCAAACCTACACTTTTCTAAGTGCTGGTGCCACTACACTCTCCCTGAGTACAGCCTACATTTATTTCACCCCCAACCTCCCCCAACTTTTACTCTGGATTTAGTTATCCTCTTCCCTTGCTGGTAAGATACTTTCCCTGCCTGGGTTTAAACACCATATCCATCTTCCTAGTCATGTTGGTTTTTTAGGGCTTCATTCTCCTCTGTGCCAGCTGTAAGTTATCAGTACAACGTGACTGCAAATTAAAAAGAATCCTATCCTTCCAGAGCAAAAAAAACAACAACCCAAAAAGCAAGTGAATTGCCAATTTCCACCTATTACACAAATCACAGCCATGGCATGTCTTTTCCCTGCAATCCCTACCACGATTCCTTCCCTTGCAACAGCCTAAGTTCTTCGTGAGAAGGGCTGTGTCTTCTTCTGGCTGTGTCAATTATTGGTCTACACTGGAGCTCCCAGAGTAAGAGACAGTGGAATCATATGACAGTTTTAAGAAATAGGAAAAAAGTTCAAGGTAGCTAAGTTATCCACACAGCAACTCTGAAACAGCAGCATAATTGTAGGAAAATTGTCCCTTTTTAAAAAACCACCTACGAATTATCTTGTACCGAGGACACCCGGTGACAAGAGAATGAAAATAAAACAGGCCAAAAATCACAACTTTGAAACAAGATGCAGGAAAAACCCAAAGAATTTGGCAACAAATTATAACCAAGGCAAGGGTGGATTTACAGCACACAACACTCAGATATTGCCTGAAGTTTATATTACTTAGTCAAAATAGACACCGAGCACTCATATAAAACCCCAGAGGCGGTCACAAACATCCAAAGTGTTTACACAGTATCTCAGTGGTGTTTTAGAATTGAGTATCACTCCTGTTTTGTGGCTGGTGAAACGCAGATATGGAGCCTGGAATAACTTGGTGCAGAATAACTAGGGTGTGAATTTCAACCAGCCCCAAAAGCACGTGCCCACATGTATTCCAAGGTAAACAGAAGGCAGACGATATCCTGGCTTACCAAGGGCACAGGAATTTCTACTTAATGATTCAGGGCAGGATCTGCAACTGCGAAGCCACAGCTGTCAGAGGGCACCCAGTGTGCCACAGATGTTAGGAAAGTAGCTTTCAACAGCGCTCACCTGATGGTTTGTTGATTTAAGAAAGGCTAAATCAAACCTCAAACCGTACCCCACACCTTTGATGAGGTCATTGCTCCAAAATCCCTTCTTTCCACCTCCCTTCCCCAGGGATTGCAGCATGCATCGCTAACGTTATAAACAATCTGCTAGTAAAACATAAAAGTTTGTCTTGGGAGAGAAAGGTGATTCATATTCCCAGTTGTTTGAATTTATTGCTTAGTCTAATTGTCTCTGACAGGTTTCTGAGAGTACCAACAACCTCACCTTCTGAAGACAAAGCTTAATACACTGTGCTTTGCATTTTCCACGGGAAAGAAAAACACCGTAACAGAAGACAGAGCGAAAAGAAATATTTCTGAAGGAGGAAAGGACCTTTCAGAAGTATAACCCTACCTGAGTTGTGCTTTAAGTTCAGTAAACCTGGGTCGTCTGCTAGGGTCGTACGCCCAGCACTTGGTCATAAGGCTGTAGAGGGTAGGAGGGCAGTTTGGAGGCATTGGGAGCCGCTCACCGTTCTCGATTCGCCCAATCACATCATTGTTCTTCACTCCCTGGAAGGGCTTTACCCCGTGCATGAGGATCTCCCACATACACACACCTGAGGAACACACACACACACAAGAATATATTCCCCAGCGTGAGTAAAGCAGGCACCTATTAAAAAATGAAACAAAGCCCAGTTTTGCACGGCCAGAAGAGGCAGTTTCTTCTGGAAAGTACAGCTAGGGAGTCGGTTCTGACTTACCGGCCGGCCGCGGAGAGGGAGGGTGCACAGTGGGATTTACACACACAGGATCAACCTCAACTACTGACGTGGAGGCGTGACCCACAGCTGGCTCACAGCAGCCCGGCCTCCCATGGCACTACCTCTTACCTATCAATCAATCAGAAGGCTTGCTCATATTCAAATCTACCTTTTGACCAGGTAGCAGGGCCTGTGTTTGCTTCCTCCCTTCGACTAGTTCCTCCAGCCAGCTTGTCTGGACACGTAGACTGTATTTTCACTTTGAGGGTGTTTTCACGCTGGCATCGATCCCATTTGTTTATTTATTTATTCATTTTTGGTGCTGAAACTATGTAATAGAACAGTTTCTGTTGAAACTGTGTTAAAAGCACAAAGGGAAAAAACGGGCTGTCAGCTCAGGACTGGCCAGAATGTTCCACAGATTTCGTTTTTCTCACTTGGACTGTACTACGGTTTTCTTCAAACTACTACAAACCTGCTAAAATTCACACACCTCTCACTTAAAAACCATCCCAATTTGATTTTGTAAAAAGGGCAAACCCTTAAACTTGTCTGTCCTCCTCTTATTTCAAACCTCATCCTCTTTGTTCCTTCACCCAGCCTGTCTTTGCTCTTTCTGTCCAGACCAGCAGCCGGGACCAGTTTTGAGTACAGGTGATCAGATTCATAGAAAAAAATTGCAGAATTAGAAAAAAAAGATCAAGGTTTCAGGATATTCCCATTTACCCTTATTTTTACTCAGCTTCTGGTCATATTTTGTAAGCAGGAGCTATGAGAGACAAATTAAGGGGGGACCTAACACTAAATATCTGGAAGCAGGACACGATGTGGGCTGACCTACGCAAGGAGGCAGGCCTATCACCAGAAAAGAAGTGAAAATATAAACCAGAAAGAGCAAATAACAACAGTGTAAGAAAAGAAATCAGAGGTAAAACCAATGGTAAAAAACCCCATCTTTGTTACAACTAGGACCTAATATCTTTGCACCTTCATTTCTGTCAGCTTCTTACTAGGGGCAAAAAAGGCACTTGAAAATTCAGGTTTACTGAGTAGAAACAGGAAAGAAAAATACAGAGATGGAAAATGTGCTGGAATAAACGGGATTTTCAGAAAGTCCTGTAGAAAATATCTGGAAATTCTTCATTTACAGTACTTAAAAATGAAACGTTGAGCTTCTCCAACAAGGCCCTTCAGAAACCCCACTGCTCGCGACTCACTCACCAAACATCCACACGTCGCTCGCTGAGGTAAACCGGCGGAAGTTGATGGACTCTGGAGCCATCCACTTGATGGGTAATTTTCCTTTGGAAGCTACAGGGAAGGCAAGACAAAGCAGGCTTTTATTCCTACCCACTGAGCTCAAAAGTGGATTTTCATTCCTCTGTCTAGAGAGAAGAGCAGCACTTTGCCTAAACGTTCAGACTGACTGAGCTCCTTCAAGCTTTCAGTTAATTCCTACTTCTTATTTTATGCTGGAGCGAGTACAGAGGAGGGCAACAAAGCTGGTGAGAGGCCTGGAGAACAAGGCTTATGAGGATCGATTGAGGGAGTTGGGGTTGTTTAGTCTGAGGAAGAGGAGGCTGAGGGGCGACCTCATCACTCTCTACAACTGCTTGAAAGGGCACTGTAGAGATATTGGTGCTGGTCTCTTCTCACGGGCAATGAGCGACAGGACAAGAGGGAATGGCTGCAAGCTGCAGCAGGGTAGGGTTAGGCTGGACATTAGGAAAAAATTTTTCACGGAGAGAGTGGTCAGTCAGTGGAATGGGCTGCCCAGGGAGGTGGTGGAGTCACCCTCCCTGACTGTGTTTAAGAGTAGATGAGATGTGGTGTTGAGGGATCTGGTGTAGGGGAGAACTTGTAGAGTAGGGCTGATGGTTGGACTTGATGATCCCAGGGGTCTCTTCCAACCTAAATGATTCTATGATTCTATGAAATTCCTATTTCAAGATGCAACTATTGTGGCTGAGAAGGTACTGGCATTTGAAAGAGTCACATTTGAAAGAGTCACCAAATCTCAGCAAGGCGGTAGGTGTTTTTAAATGCATCCTAAAAAAAAAAAAAAGGGAGGTTGTTTGGCCTTACATAAAACAGGAATAAGAACCAACAACCCCCCAAATAACCCCTCAAACCTCCCAATAAAGCCCCCAACAACCAAGAAGATCAGGAGATGACCATGTCAAAAGTATTCCTCCTCTGCTCTCAGCAATCAAAATGACAATACGTAGCTCAGAGTGACAGGCAAGGAACGAAACAAAGCAGCATGATGAAGTGTAAGGGCACAAAGGAGATTTAAAATCTATGACTCAAAGTAGAAATAGACTGAAGATTTGATTTATAAATACATGGTTCCACAATATGCACCAGCTATAAAATGCTGCTGTTTGGTACCCTACATGCAATCTCTATTCTCCCGCTGTATTTCCCACCTATCAGGCACTGCAGGGCATCTCGCAGCCGCTGGAGCCACTTAAGATCAAGCATTTCATCCAAAATGGGCTAAAAAGTAGACTTCTTTGTACTGCTCCCTCATCCAGTGGCACATGAAGTATGCAGCACAGGATGACACCTCAACCTCAAAATTTACCCATAGGTAACCTTCAACTCCTTTTAGCCTCCCTGTATTATGCCATGTATACATGACCTCAAACAAGCCTCAAATGTGGATAAATCTTCTAAAAATCGTGAAGCCAAGCACTATAAGCTTGTCCTGAAAAGTGGAAGTTCTACCTAGACATGAATTTCCTAATTTTTGCACCTTAAATCAGACCTTGCCATTCTTCTTGTTAAACATTCCTGCAGGAACTGACTGTGAAATAGCTTCCCCTTTTTATACACGTAGACCAAGAACATCTGGTTAATTCCCTTCCCCAACGAACTCACAGCTGTGTTTTAACAGGTTGGTGCTCGTCTCTTCTCATGGGCAACTAGCAATAGAAAGAGAGGGAATGGCTGCAAGCTGCAGCAGGGCAGGGTTAGGCTTGACATCAGGAAAAAATTCCTCCCAGCAAGAGTGGTCAGTCACTGGAATGGGCTGCCCAGGGAGGTGGTGGAGTCCCCATGCCTGACTGTGTTTCAGAGTAGATTGGACGTGGTGTTGAGGGATCTGGTGTAGGGGAGAACTTGTAGAGTAGGGCTGATGGTTGGACTCGATGATCTCAAGAGTCTCTTCCAACCTGAATGATTCTATGATTCCATGAACTGGCCAACAGGAAGGGTCCCCAGCATCAACTTACCTTTATAGTAAGTGCTGTCCTCCATGTATCGGGATAAACCGAAGTCTCCTAATTTCACACAGTCGGTGGCAGATACCAGCACGTTCCTAGCAGCGATATCCCTGCCAAGCAGAGGAGACGTTATTTCCCGTAATGAAAAAGAAAATTCAAGTGGTAAAATACCAGTTGGACAAAAAAAACCACCCCAACCCATAAAACCCCAGAAATGTCAACCACCTCTGAGAAGATGGGAGTTATTTGTCTAGTTACAGTTTGGGTTTGCATGTACAGGAGAAGGTGACTATGTATTTGTGTACTGATACTGAGAAGTTTGCAGAAATGCCACAGTATGTTCGGTGCCTATGAGTAATAGCTGTTGTCTGAAAGTGTGTCAACATCAGGGGGAAAAGATTTATTCTTTGCCTATTTAAATATTGCAATAAAAACGTTCAGCATTTAGAACTGATGGAAAGAAGAAGATTGGCCTCCTGACCCTGTGAAGGTAAGGAATTGCTTTAAGGTCTCACTCCTGCAAAAGGCTTCCTCCTTTTTATAAAGAGCTGGGTTTTCAGCGAGGCCACAGTGATGATGAAAAGACATGGCCATTTTTTTCCTTGCAGTTTCCCAGGCGAGAAAACCCACTGTCTGTTGATTCTGGATTTCAGGGGCTTGACTAAGGATCGACAGATTCAGCTTTGAGCAGTGAAGGAAGGTCAGCAAAGCCAGCAGCGCTGCTGCCTCCCATTTCGGTAGAGCGTGAATAAACTCCAGTTTCAAATTTAATTCCTAGAGTTAAACAGCTATTTGGCCAAAATTCAAGAGTCTGTAACAATTGTAAGGGTCTGTTATTTATTTACCATGGTTGTATGCATACATACATACATATATATAAAAAAGTATCTATATACAGCTTATATTTATATATACATGTGTGTTTATGTGCAGTATATACAATAATACTATGTATTCAATACATAGTATTATTGTATATATATTATATATATATATAAAATACAATGCATACTATGTATTTAAGCACAAACCAAAATGAAATGGCACATAATAATTGGAGTGCTGTGAATGTTTACCTGCATGCAATAAGAGGTTAAATCATCCCCCCAGAAAGCTCATGTTCAAATTCAAATATATAAAATCCAAAACACACCTAGAAGGCAATTTAGGTTCACTTTCTGGCTAAGAAAGTACTTGCTTTTTATAAATATTCTGGTTCTTCTGCTCTTATGAGAAGGTTGCCCCTTGTTTTGCTTTTCAGTGTCTGGAAGGTTACAGCTGACTCACAGCCTTACAAAACCAAACTGTAACCACAAAGTACCAGCTCAGCTGAAATCGATTGGGATTAAAAACCGGCACCATCTCCGAGTCAATCCCGGCGTGGGCCAGCAGGTGTCACTCTTGAAACGGGTGTAATTTTGGAGACAGCCTCCAAAAAAACCCAGGACACACTAATACTGAGACTGACATCAAAAAAGTTAAGCAGATTTTAGGAGTTAGGCATTCATCCCATGTCAGGGAAAAGGAACACAAAGGGAAGCCTTCAAAGAATCCAACCGTCGTGTTGCGTTTGGTCTTCACTTGAGCAAGTGTATCTCATAGCCAGCACGCTGCCCGTCAAAAGACACCTCACATGCCCTAAAATCTCGGGCAGCTACGTACAAAAACACACACATACACAGATATATATGTATAGAATCTTACCTATGTACAAATCTTTTGCTCTCTAAGTAGGCGAGTGCCGTGCTGAGCTGGTAAGCGTAGAGGATCAGAGAGGCCAGATCCAAGCTGTATTTTCTTACTTGCAAAAATGATCTCAACTTTTTGCACAAAGAAGGAAGAAAAAGGAAAAGAAGTCAGGGAAAAAAAAACCAAACAAACTAATTTGACCAAAGCACATCTCAAACTGTAAACTTTCAGTGAGTATCAATCAGGACAGGGAACTGCTGGAGAGGGGACAGCAGAGGACCAACAAGGTGATGAGGGGCCTGGAGAGTCTCTCTTAGGTGGAAAGGCTGAGGGACTTGGGTCTGACTAGTTTGGAGAAGAGGAAGCCTGAGGAGGGATCTGACCAACACCTATAAATAATTCAAGGGTGGGTGTCAAGAGGATGAGGCCAGTCTTTTTTCAATGGTGCCCAATGACAGGACAAGAGGAAACGGGGCACAATCTTGAACGTAAGAGGTTCCATCTAAACATGAGGAGGAGCTTCTTGACTTTGAGGGTGGCAGAGCCCTGGCACAGGCTGCCCAGAGAGGTGGTGGAGTCTGTGTCTCTGGAGACATTCCAAACCTGTCTGGACACGTTCCTGTGCCACCTGCTCTGGCAGGGGGGTTGGACTAGATGATCTCCAGAGGTCTCTTCCAACCACAGAGCTCTCTGTGAGTCTGTAATCAATGGCAATGCCTTTCCTTAAGACTGGATGGGATAAGACAATGACGGGCCATGAAGAAATTTGACTCTGGGATAAATAAAAGCTGGTTTTGATACAGGAAAACTGTTAGCCAAACAAACAAACTACTTTGTGTATTGCTTTCAGGCTCCCAGGACTGGGAGCAGGTGCTGCTGCTCCTCCAGAGTAAAATACTCCTGCACTTTTCCTGTATCTCTCCCTTGAGAACAACACACACTTTTGGCCTAAAGAATTTTAGAACAAAACAATACACAGCCAATCCAAACACCAGTGAGATCAACGCTGTTTTGGAAGCACTGATTTCATCGTTTGCTATAACAACTGGATTTAGCTTACACTGGCCAGTATCAATGCAAATTTTTATATGCTATATTCCTAGTATAAAGCACCTAATGGAAGGTGGCATTAGAGTCTCCTTGTGAATTAAAACAAGGCTGTGAAAAGTGATTTGGGCACTGGAAAGGAAATCTGTCATTTTTTGACAGAAAATGGCTTCTCCACTACAGGTTTTTCCCTTGGACAACACACTGCAGTTTGGTAATTACAACGATTATCTTACAGTGCAGTGACATATCACTTCACATTTTCAAAACACACAGCACAAAGAAAACAAATCAATTCTAAAAACTGAGAGCTGGGTTTGTTCAAACCACTGAGCCAAAAGACCTACTAACAGGAAAGCCATTTCATCTAGGGTCTTTGCTGCACAGAGAAAAAACACTAAGACATGCAGTGTTCCAAGGGGAAATGCAGAATTACTCAGGAAGAATAGAAGATGCACCACGTAATTTCACTTCTAGAAGGTATGTTTGCAAATGCTGTTTAAATGGCATTGCGTTATCATCATCTTGACCCAGGTCACGCTCTCCCTCTGGAACAGCAACTGAAATTCTCTGAAAACAGTGACTGAATCACTTTGGTATGAGCTGATACATTTCCCTCAGTGGAGGAGTGGGGTCAAATTCTGCCACTCCTGTTTCTGAGTCCATAATTCCCCAAACAAGCAGGGTATCAGGTTTGAGGAGAGGGCCTTTGCTGAGAAGTGATTGTTTTACTCGTTTGTAAAGGTTTCTGTGAGCTTAAGGAGCGAAGCCTGAAGTTGTGTGAGGGTGTTTCATACCTCTCCAAGGGTACAGAGCTCCATGATTATCCAAACTGGGTTTTCTGTAATAACTCCAATGAGCTTCACAATGTGAGGATGATCAAACTGACGCATCGTTACTAGAAGGAAAAGAAACAAGTTGGTGTGTTACACAAAACCCTTTTTAAAAATTTTGTAAGTATTTTGTAATAAAATCAAAAAAGTCAGTTTAAGAAGCCTTTAGTCTATGACCAGAATATAATCACAGTTCTGCAGGACTTGAAACAACTGCTTGGAAGCAATAATGTCTGGTCGTTTAATGTTCTGTGAGCAGAATGAAACACCGCTTGCTTGAGGAAACTGCTGTGGAAGGGGCAAGTCAAGTCAGGTTCTCTGGCTCTTCTGCCCTGGTCGAGCACAACACAAGTTAACATAATGACCTATCAATCCAGTGCATGACCAATTAACCTTTGCCTTTCTACCAGAAGAGGAGGAAGGAGAAAACATTACATTTAATTCAATGTCTGGGAAAAGCCTCTGTTAGTTTACGACATCGACACAAATCTCATTTAATCATTACATTCACATCCCATTTTATTTTCCATGGACTTAATTAACTTTTCAGTCTCAGCAGCACTGTCACAGTGTATTTTATGCAGTGACATGTACAGGTCATAGAATGGTTAGAGTTGGAAGGGACCTTAAAGGTTATCCAGTTCCAACCCCCTGCCCTGGGCAGGGACACCTCCCACCAGAGCAGGTTGCTCCAAGCCCCATCCAGCCTGGCCTTGAACCCCTCCAGGGATGGGGCAGCCACAGCTTCTCTGGGCAACCTCTTCCAGTGCCTCCCCACCCTCACAGCAAAGAATTTATTCCCAATATCTAATCTAAGTCTACCCTCTTTCAGATTAAAAACTTTCAATCTTCCTGCAAAGACACTTACACGGGCACACTTATGATAACACATTCTTTAAAAATTTATGTTATGAATAATACAGAAAAAAAAATCAAACAAATATTCCTATCAATGACAAACACATTAATAAAAAAAAATAAAAATAAATACCTGGGTGAAATGTCAAATGGGCAGTAAGAACTGCTGGAATACTGCACAGAATTGAAGTTAAATTCCAAATTCATTCCGTTCCCCTCTTCCCTTTTGAAGGAAATGGGATTTGAGAGGGGGAAGCTATTTCTGGCACCTTGAAAATGTGTTCATGGTTGAACTAGTTTATCTGAATCCAATGGCAGCATTAAAATCTCAGTAAATAAAGTGTGTATTCCAAACAAACCTCAATAATTTAGCTTTAGATTTCTCTTCCACTGATGTAACTCAGTGCAATTTACGAAGTTTTATACCATGGAAGTGTTGCTTTGTTGATGTAAAAATGAAGAAGGAATACAGTTTTAATTAGCAAAGCAATAGGAGGACAAATAACACCAATAATTTTGTATCATATTGTCTTACCAGTTTTAAATATAAAATACTTCATGGTTGGAAAGCGCTTCCTGGAAATTGATTCAATGTTAACTCACAAACTCACACAGGTAGTGGAAGTACTGGATCTATTTGCCATCCAGCTCTTAGAGTTGAGGAGCCAACTACTGGCAAAGAGAAGCAAAATACCAAAAAGCCAGTAGAAGATCAATAAAAATCTCCCCAAACCAGGTGGTTTGTTCTTTAACATATACAAATGTGTCAACAGGAACACACTGGCACACAGAAGCCAACAGCAGTGAAGAGACAGGTGCTGCTCGTAACGGTTTTTGGCACCTAGTTTTCATCTTGAAGTGTTCCTCTTTCCAAGGGTTCATACCAAATCTTTTCAGCATTGACAACTCCACCACCAGCAAACATCTAAACCCCTGAAATATTTTAATAATCCTAATCACAGACTCACAGAATGCTATGGGGTTGGAAGGGACCTTTGGAAATCATCTAGTCCAACCCCCCGGCCAAAGCAGGTCCACCCAGAGCAGGTTGCACAGGAATGTGCCCAGACTGGGTTTGAAAGTCTCCAGAGATGGAGACTCCACCACCTCTCTGGGCAGCCTCTTCCAGGTCTCTTGACCCCTCCAAGACAAGAAGTTGCACCTCATGTTTAGGTGGAACATCTTATGTTCAAGTTTGTGCCTGTTTCCTCTTGTCCTGTTACTGGGCACCACTGAAAAAAGACTGTCCCCATCCTCTTGACACCCACCCTTTAAGTACTTATGGGTGTTGATTAGATCCCCCCTCAGGCTTCTCTTCTCCAGACTAAACAGACCCAAGGCCCTCAGCCTTTCCTCCTAAGAGAGATGTTCCAGGCCCCTCATCACCTTGGTGGTCCTCTGCTGTCCCCTCTCCAGCAGTTCCCTGTCCTGATTGACCTGGGGAGCCCAGAAGGGGACACAGTATTAAAATATTAGGAAATAAATTTCTGAATTCAGGGGAATAAGCAACTCTGCCTCTCTAGATGTTGGGTTTGGGCCTTTTGATGAATGCTCTTAAAAACTAAGAGTCAGTATCTCCTGAGAGAGTTTACAATCTGAACACAAACAAGAGAAAGGTAACAGATGGGTACTAGAATTATAATAAAAAAAGAAGAAACGGTGAAATTATTAAACCAAAATTGAAAAGCACTTTTTATCTGTCTATGACGTTGGCGTTTCCTGTTCTGTCAAGCTCCAAGCACAATAAGGAGCATTCAAAGAGCAATTATTTTCTACATTGTTAAGAGACCCTAGCCTACCTTTGACTGCTAAGTAGGTAGGCTATACCACACGCAATGGTATTTACTTTTCGAAGAGCTAGAAAAGTAATGGAAAAAATTATAGTGATTTAAGAAAAATCTGCCATCCAAAAATAAGAAGCCATTAGCTACGAACCCAGATTTCTCTGAACAATTAGAAGAAAAATCCTTGAACAAAGGAATAGTGAATCGAAATGCACTGTAACACCTGGCCACAAGCAATTTATTGGTATAATACAATACTTTTGTGAGCTTTATAGATATAGAATAGTAGAGAAAATAATGGGCAATTAAGACTTGAGTCTTATCTCTTAATTTGTTTACAAATCCAAACAGCAGCAAACTCAATAACTACAATATTCTCAGTGGTGTTTTCTGTGGGAACTCATCTCAACAAAAAGCATTCCTCCCTATCTGAAAGGTACAACTTAGGGAATGCAATATTTCTGGGCAATTACTTAGAAAATTGGTTTACCCTATCCAAAATTTTAATTGTGAATTTTCAAAACAGATTTGTCTTAGATGTATCCTTTTTAGCCACTTTGTTAACAAAGACAACCCCCTGACCTTCTACAGCAATGAACTCAAACAAGTGCTATGCTTTTATTTAATTCATTAAGGAGAAAGAAGGAAATAGAGGATCAGATCTCTAATGCTCCAAAACTGGTTCTGAAGCCTCCCAGGAGTCAGGCATCACTGTTCAGTTTCGAAAAAAATTGAAACCTCACATATAATATGCTGAAATGACNTGGTCAGTCAGTGGAATGGGCTGCCCAGGGAGGTGGTGGAGTCCCCATCCCTGAACGTGTTTCAGGCTAGATTAGATGTGGTGTTGAGGGATCTGGTGTAGGGGAGAACTTGTAGAGTAGGGCAGATGGTTGGACTTGATGATCCCAAGGGTGTGTTCCAACCTGAATGATTCTTTGATTCTATAATCATATACATGGGCAAGGGAAGGTTGTAAAACAGTCTTCCTGGCACATATTGCAAGAGAGAAAAAGGTCAGGCTAGATCTTACTAGAAGATTTCCATTAGCTGCAGAATTTTCTGGCACAGATGGCTGCAGTCTTTGCAAGGACCAGTTACAGGAGCTACCCCAAAATTAGTATCTTTATACTCACAGGCTTCTTGTAAGAATTTTTCTCTAACGCTGTCTGAGGTGCAGTTTTTACACGTTTTGATTGCAACAGCCATAGCTGGATTCTCCTGAAAGACACAATTGAGATGTAACTGAAATACAGCCCAGCAAATACAGGCCAGCAGGAGAGAAGTCCATTACAATTCTCCCTAATCTACTTTAGAGGAAATTACTCCTAACTGTAATGTTTTTAGTTAAGGAATTACATTTTGAAAGCTTCAATCTCAAAATATTATTAATAATCAAGCCACCTAATGTACATTTACATCTAATGCCCTTAGGAAACATTCTGTCTGTTTTAAGCTACGTTAAATCATACAAAAATGACCAGAAAAGACAGTAAGTTTAACTGTACATTTTTTTTTGCATTATTGAGGATGGAAAACTCTTGATGATATTCAGCAGAAGCAAAAGGAAACAGGTAGATATCTGCTTAAAAAACACACTTCACCAATCCAAGCAACCCGGAAAAGCAAATAAAGGCCTTTTTTTGTGGCTCTTGCAGGGCAAAGACTGGCTGTCATTTTGAACTCAAACTACACAGGAAAAGGAAACCCAAGATTTTACACATCAGCTTCACGATCGATTCTATCAAGGGCTTAAAAGTGAGTCAAAGAGAACACACGTGTTCAAAACCAGAAACAGATTTTACCACCTGATTGCTGAAAAACTTCTCAGTACTGAAAAACCAGAAGCTCTCGGAGAGCCCAAAGGAGGCCTCGGAGCTCAGGCCTCATCTTTCCTCTTCTCCTGCTTTGGTGGGTTTTCATACACCCTTGCTGTAAGTTACAAGGAAACTGCAAATGTTTTTCTCCTGAAAAGAATCTTTGGGTGTTTGAGCTTCAAAACACCACGAAATACTTAGAAAATGGTATTTTTTACAACATTAAAGTTGTAACTTTAACGTTACAGCCCCACAGTAACGTGGTGCTCAGAAGATGTTCACTCGTGCAAGTTCTTAAGGGGCTGAAAGCAGGTGAGGTGTTTCTAAATGAAGTTTCTACATTAGAGGTAGGCCTGCTCAAGGGCTAGGACACCTTCCTTCCAACTGGGAAACTGGGAATTAGGCATTGTTTAACGGGAAGATTACAAATGTACCTTTCCCCAAAAGGCTACAGGGTTAACACACACCCTCATGTAGTTTTGAAGGCTCAGGCTTGCTCTTTTTTAAATCTATTTTTGGAGAAAAACTTTAGCAGGACTAGAATAAGATTTAAATTTTTCAGGCTGAAAACGTCTACTTTCCAGGTTACTCACAACACAGCTCTTCACGCTGATTTTGCTGGAAAACATTGATTAAAACCTTCTCTCACACATAAACTGATTGAAATATTGGTGGCAAATGAAGATGATTTTATTCTTCCCTTTGTTAATCAGGATTCAGTAATCCCCACTGGATGAGACCCCTCGAGCCCAGCGAGACCAATCCCTCTCCCAGTGGCTAGAGGCTTTGAAACATCTCATCTCCAACGCGAGGATCAAAAGGAAGAGTTTCAGTGCCCGCAACCAGCAAAGGCTCCAGACATTTTGCAAAATAAATATGGGAAAAAGGCTTGATTATCAGGGTTTTGCTGATGTTTTGGTTTTGGACAAAGAGACAGAACAGTGAGGGTATATCAGACCCGCAACACTTCGTGGAGCGAGCAGCAAACAGCATTTTAAGTGACACTTTTGGATTAATCCCACAGTAAGACCGGCTTTAAAGGCCAATTTATTTGAACTGCTTACATCTGAGCAGTAGGATCCTGTATGGATACATGCATTTTCTATTCAGTATTCTATAAGTACAGGCTGGATGTGGCACTGCAGGAATAGCCGGTAGTAAGCAGCGTTTGAGAAGATGCGGACGCAGCAGAGTCACTAAAATAAGAACTTCACAAATGCAACCAACAGGGATAAAGGAGGTTTTTCAGATTCAAATCTGAGCCAGCAGAACAAGAGGCCGGGAATCTTCCCTCCGTCCTTGCACGTCAGCCAGGATGGAAATGCCATCGTGTTACTGCAACTGATCTTTTCCCTATTGTGAGATTTCTGCCAGAAGTGGAAGTTACACTCTGTGGCTGGTACATAAAAAATTACTGATAAGACCTTTCTGGTTTCCCTTCACCTGTTCAGGCCTCTGCAGTGCAGTGAAATTTAATTGCTAACAGTGATCAGGAGGCTGCCATTTAAATAACCTCACACTAGATGCAGGATGACTGAATGAAATCTGTTTTCCCATTCAAGAAAAAGAACGGAGAAAGACAAGATTTTCAAAAGAACGGTCCCCAGGAAAAGGGGTTTTGAACTGGTTTTACAGGGCACAGATTTATCCACCGTGCCCCAAGTTCAGTGGAACATCACTCCTCACAGCAATATTAAATGACAAATAAGAATCTCCCTTAGTGCAATGTACATCAGATCTGCTTTTCTAAATTAAAGTATCAAAACAGACTTCAAACATGCCTGAAATACATAACATTTATCCTTAATTATTTACTTAAATATTGCATTGAAGATGTATTTCTTTACTCCACCGAGCCCAGCACCCTGACCAGCTGATTCTACAAACCAGTTTCTGCAGTGGGAGCTAGACTGTTGTCCACATGAATTATTACTTCATCTATCAAAAATCCAGACATTTAATTTCTTCAAACTAGAAATAAACCTTCATTTTACACTTGTGGAATTAGTTCATTATAACCCAGAAAGTGTTTGAAATGAAGCCATTTTCCAGCTTTCTCTTGCTTTTTTTTTTCCCCACAAACTTATTTTTTCATCATTTAAATTGCAATCTTAACTTTTGTAGCTGCAGTCTAGAAAAACCACACAAGGACCAGCCTGAATTAAAGTCCTGCCAACCTCACCGGCCTCACTCAAGTGACTTTTAGTCACTGGGGTTTTGCTGTATTTGTGCCCAAGTATTTCGTATCTTTTCTTTATGGAAAAAGAAGTACCTTTATTAACATACAAGTTTATTTGTGAGAGATCTGGTGAGATGCTCAATGGCGAAGTGGACACCTTTGTTTAACGTTATTGTCCCTCCGCTGTAGGGCAGTGCCTTTCCAGGGTGACAGACTCCAATTTGTTCTCTGTATTTCAGCAGAGAAGTCACTGGAGCCAATTTTGACCCACTTGGCAACTTGGCACCGAAGGCTGAACCTAAACCCAAGTCAGGCTGCACACTAGGTAAATACTGGTTTTAACTCTGGGACAAAGGTTCTAAAGCACTGGCTGTTCATGTGGGGAGCACGGCCAAAGGGCTGCGTCCTCACCATGCTCGGACACGCTCAAAATGAAGAAGAAAGTGTATGGTTGGGGTTAAAAGCAATGACTTCTAATTCTCACTCAGCCAGTGGCTCTGGTATGGTCCAGAATAATTTATTTGGCTCTTTGGATTCCTTTCCCAAGCTGTAAGAAACGGGGATACAGGAGCAACAAAACCACTCTGGAGCTAGTCTTCTACTTATCTAAAACATGGGGGATATTCTCTCCATGCTGATTATGCTGAAAAATAAACCACAAGGTTAATTTTCATTGTTCTTGAAATGAACAAGAACAATGAAACCAAGCCCAAGCCAGACCAAGGTATCTAAAGGATGCATTTCTTTTTTCATTTTCTTTTTTAACTAGAAAGGTTTCATTGTGCAGCGAGAGGCTTACCGGACTCATGTAAACTCCTTGGTGTACATCTCCAAACTGTCCTTCACCAATGCAGCGCCCCAGCTCAATCCTCTCCCTTTGAATTTCATAATCTCTGGCTACAAGAACATAACGCACTTAAAATACCAAACTTCTGAGGAAGGGCAAAGAAACAGTCCACAAGATACAAAACTCAAAGTCAGTCACTCCAACGTCTCACAGATGAGTAACTAAGATTAACATCTGCTGCACACCAACCTATACAAATGCCGTGTACACACGGTGGAAACCTCTTAAACAAACATCTGAACCAAAGCAAGGAAAAAGGTATTGCCAAATCTAATTTGCTAAATTAACTACTATGCATTATTTATTTCAATGCAATAGACATAATCGAGTCCTTCTTAATGATAGCTGGCAAAAGGCAACGTGCATAGCCTGTGGCAATACTGACTCTGTTAAGGACAACGTCAGCACACGTGCCTTTGGATGTTTAAGAGAACTCCACTACGCGGTATTTTAGATTTTGGAACCATCAAACGAGCCCAGAGAATTTTTAAAGAGGTAACTGCAAGAAAAAAATAACAATAGAGGAACGAGAGCATGATAAAAGCATTAAAAGATCAAATGAAAGAGCAAAATTTTGAGTGCACTACACCTCTACCAGTGCGTAACTCAAGGGAAATTGAGCTGTTTGGTGGAGTTAACGCAATTTTGTTGACTTTGTGGTTTAACAGACTGAGAATCTTACTGATAAAAACGGCTCAGTACGTCAGCAGAACACTTAACCAATTGCAATTGAATCACTTCATTTGCAATTTAACTTCTAGCAGACGTGGAAAAACATTTCAGGAATGGCAGAAAAGCATGTACAGTATATGTTTTCACCAATACTTGCAGTATTCAGTGAAAAAAAAGACAATCAACCAGCTTAGGACATCATGACCAATGAGTTTCAACTTGGTTAACACTATGGGAATAATGTCACCTAGAGCTGGATGACAAAGTGATAAATGCCTTTTGAATTGATTTTTGTTTTAAAGTAGTGCATTTTCCTCTTTAAAATCCCAAAGCTAACTGGTTTAACTATAAATAAATAATGTTTATTAAATGAAAGTGAATAGTAAACTTAAAAATTCCACATCATTCCAAACTGCAAGCATACAGGGATGGGTAAAGGGTCTCCTGTTACCTTCATCTATTCCATAGCTTTCTGCAGTGCAATTAAGAGAAAAATCAAACGCTTACTTAGATAAAGCTTCTCAAAATCAACACAAGGATAAACATTTGTTAACACGCTTTGTTGGTTTGGGTTTTTTTTTTGGTTGTTGGTTTTTGTGCTTTTTTTAAACCAAGAAATACACTGATGCAATTTGCAGTTTACATTAGCAGAAGTCACAGGTCTGTTGTCGGGATTTTACTGACTCAGTCCTTTGGGAGCTGAACACTTGAGTCCACTTCAATCCAGCAAAGCACTGAAAGAGCTTCCCTTCCACCAGCCCAGCTCCTGGGCTGGGAATCGAAGGCCCACTTAAGGGTTCAGCATCAGCCAGGGCTGCGCCCGCAAGTAATTACCTCCATGAGAATTTAAATGAAAAGATTAGGAAAAGAAATCAATCAATAAATCAATAATCACACAAAGTTAATATGTTAAGAAAAAAAAATAAATAGTTTATCACAGTATTTTTTGATCCTGCACTTATTTTCATAGAATCCTGTAGTGACTTTCTGCAAGGCATTCAAAGCACATTGTTTATTTCTGGAAAACATATATTCTTGCTTTTCAAATATTTATGTTCAAATATATATATATGTTTTTCAAAACATATATTTCTTGCTTTTCCAATATTTTCCACAGTAGTGGAAACTGCTCTGTAAACACTGAGGTGGATCATGAAACGTTGCTGACACACAGTAAATTCTAGAATACCTCAGGGAGACTCATGGTTCTTCAGCAGAACACGGTACCACTGACCACCATCAAGCTCTCTGACACTAATGACACCTGATGTTTTCCCAGGTCAACTTATCAACAGATTGTCTACTTCTAGAGAAATCCTTGGTTGCCAAAACACAGCTGGAGTTTTGCAGGTACAACTGCTGGAAATCAGAATACCAGACTTCCACGCTAAACTCCTTAGCCGTGACAGATGAAAACTGTTATAATTCAAACATGCCCTAAGACAAAATCCTTGTGATGGCAAAGGCATAGTTTTTTTGACTTAAAAGATGAAGACTCAGAAGAACTTTGTGTTTTTCTTCGTGTTCCTGAAGTCTTTCATCTTTAACAAAATTGCACGTGGTACAGAGGACTTTCCTTGAGCAAGGAATTCGAGAGCAGCAAGTCTGTCCTAGAGCGAGGGTGAGATACAGTCAGACACCAAGACACCAAAGCTTTCCAAATGGCTTGCTCTTATCCCAGAAATCTTATCAGTTCTTTATGCATTTTGTTCAGCATCATGTTGAGACATAACAAGAATTGTGCTGTGAAGTCACTGACAGCAGCAAAACAGAACTTGGTTTTATCTGCTTCAAACCCCAAACTTAGCACTGAATTTCTCTGTTTTCAAAACAAAGAATACTTTCTTTGCATGCATATTACTTTAGGCTGAAATAGAAGACTCAGTCCCTGCTAAACCAAAGAAGCTTTTGGATAGAAAAGTTCCCAGGTCAACTCTTGTACTTACTTGATGGCATTGTATAAGTATCTTCTTCATCTATAATCTCTGCATAGTCATCTGTCTCTGTAAAGGGAGGAATTGGAAGAGTTTCGGGAAAAGCAAGATGAAAACAGTTCTCCACAACAACATCTCCACTTTATCAAAGCCAGTATGTCACAACCCCCAACTTCAACACTGCTGGGACGCATTTACAGCAGCAGGACTCAAAACTTGCTCATGCATCATTATTTATGGTATGATAATGACCCCAAGCGCCAATTAGGACACGTCGCGTAGATGCGTTCAACAGGGAGTAAAAAAGGGAGACCCATTTGTCTTCAAAAAAGTTTGGGTTCTGTAACTGAAACCCATCTAAGCTGTTGACTGAACATCTTTTTAACAGAAAATCCCACTGCAATAAGGAGAAAACACTATGAATGGATATAATTGCTTTATCTTCAGTGAAGTGTGAAGAAGGGTTTACTAGTTTTTAGTGTCAAACAGGCAGAAGAGAAAGTGAAGACGGTCCAGGGCAGCAGCTCCCTGCTGTCAGTGGGGCAAGGGCAGTTATTTTCCATAGAGTCTTGGAGAGCAAAAAGATCCTTGAAGTCACACTCTTGCCTTACACCCATTTTTCTTGTATTAGTCTCAATTTTCCTTGTTTAGTGGAGATTCACCACCCATTTTGCTGTCAGGAATCGACATCTCAAGGAGAGTGTCTGAAAACAACCCATTCCCAACAATTTTCAAAAAAATGACAGTCTATTTCTATCTCCGTTTAAAACTTACAAATTCTACATCACCTGTTCTCAAAATGGGGATTTAATGGTGTCAAGTCCTATCAGAAGGTCCTTCTCTTGCCCTAAAGGACTTCCAGGGTGCGTGGGTCACTCCCTAACGCTCAGATAAATTCCTCTGGGGGGTTACAAACCCAGGCCATGAGAGTGAGACCAGTTTTGACTCTGAGGCTGTTAAATTCTGCTCACCAACTTCAAATGCACAGAGAGGGTCTCCAAACCAAGTTCACTTCAAACCCAGTATGGGGTTTTCGGGGTTGTTTTTCAGGTGATCACACACTGGGCCACCTCTGAAAGCCAATGATTTACACTCCCCCTTCTGCCCTGGAGTGTTTGTACATCCCTACAACTGCCTGCACCACCTCTAGAGGTTCTGACTGGAGAATGAGACAAAGCCACAGAGACCACAAGGAAGGATGGGATGATCCCTTTTGGCAGCAGCCCTCAGTTCAACCAACTTAAGCCAACTCTGAAACCAGAGCAAGGCTCATAGACACTAGACACATAGATAAACAAGAGGCTTTGTTTTCATACAAACTGAATATTCACCAATTAGGAAACTACAGGTTGCCTCTAATCTTTGAAGACCCTTCAGTGAGTAGATGTAGTTTTATGATTCTAACTTTGTACTACTTAAATAAAATGAAGGCTATTTTTCTTCCCAACTCCTGTAGGAATATACCGTGGCTTGTCAAAACTGAATCAGGAAAATTCTATAGCATTTTAATTTTTCTAAGCTATTTCTATTTAGGACACAGCAAAACTGAGTCACTTAATGACAACTCAACTAATTACAGAGACAGTGCACAATTCCAAACAGGCAGCACATTCCAGAGGCACTAATGTCTTTCCTGGGATGCTTTTTTTTTCTCCTGACACTACAACCTAATGTTTTTGTAGATAATAAAGCCCACTTTGGTCTAAAAAATAAGTATCTGTTTGAAAGAAATCATTAGTGTGACACCAACATGATGGAGAGAAATCCCTCTCCTCCCTTGTGGTAAGATGCTTTTAAGTGTGATATACACAAATTGTTGTTATAAGTGAATATTTGAGGATACCAGAAAGTTCTTGATCTATGTTAAAAAAAAACACCCAAAAAATTAATGGGCTGAATGAAAAATACGGCATGTTTCAGAAGGATTTTAAAAGTCTGGAAACTAGAACTGGTGCCACACTGGTCTTTAAAAAACAAGCAAACAAAAAGTCACACTAGAATGTGTGCTGGCAAAATGTGATCAATGGCTTGGCTTCTTTAGCTCTCTATTTTCAATCAATGAATTAATTGAAATAATTAATGAATTAATATCAATTGATAATAAAAGCATTATCAGGACACTGCAGAGCACTTTACATCGTTCTGATACATTGCCCCAAACCATCCTCAAACTCACAGGGTCTGTAGTAGCCAATCCAATTAAATTAGATGTATGCAATTAATGAAACAAGTATTTTTTGTTACACATTTAACACTCTGGAGAGGAACATTTAATATGAATTGAGAAAATCATTCCTAGACAAGCCTCCACTAGAGGAGGATTCAATCAAGGCATTAACCCTGACGTGCTCACAGTGTTCTGCGATGAAGACAAGTGACCTCTCTCACATGCAGCCTTTACCGCAGGGTTAGAGCCATGCAGGAGGAGACTCCTATCAAGTCTGGTGAGACCATGACCCTGTCTGCTAAGAGATATTCCAGATCCCACACGAGTCTAAAGCAAAACTCCGCTGGGCCAGGCTCTCCAGGCTGTCCTACAAGGAAGGATGCGCTACAGCAGTCTCAGGAGCTGAACGCTCACAACAAAGCAGTGATTCCAGGAGAGGGTCTATCTTGGAGGCTTGTCCTAAGTCTAATAAAGCTAACATTTACAAATACTAGTTGAGCGTTGCTCTCTCACACCTTTTAAAACCAGCACTGAACCTTTTCACCTCTTGGCCAATCCCAGATTCTTCTAGATGGAAATACCAATAGGTCTCTTTTGGACAAAGATTGGTGGTAAAGGCCAACAAGCCAATTTGAGCTTTACTAAATCTGAATGCATTTATTAAACTGTAGGAAAAAAATATCTCATTATATTTAATCCATAATAGCTAATCTATGATTTTAACCACCTCTCTGATATTTCCCTTTTCATGACTTTTTCCTCCAGGTATCGGAGACCGTAATTTATAGAAGATGATAAGCACCAATAAAAAGTGATGTAGGGTTAGTATCTGAAACAAAATTTCTGAATTTATGACAGAAAAAAGTCCCTTTGAGTTTGCAAGATTTAAGAAAAGAAAGGAAAATTTGGCTAGAATTACCTTAACGTGACTTACAACTGAAGGAGATGAGAATTTATACAACCCCTTTATATTTTACTGACAGGAAGGCCACAAGGCACTATTCTATTTCTTCTCACCATCTTCCTTCCCATACTGCTTTGAATCCCTTTTAGTCCCTCCTATTTATAAGAATAAAGACACACAGACTACCAATAGTAGCAGTTTGATTTTTTTCCAACACCAGATGAAATTCTTTAGAAAAACAGCTAAAAATCTCCTTGAAACAAACAAAAAAACAACCCAAACCCAACCCCAATTTGTTTGCAAGTCAGTATTTTCTAGAAAAAAAGAGACTTTTTAAAAGTCTGGAAAATTTATATATTATGTAACGAATGTCAAAGTTTTGTAGAAGCACATTAAAATCTGTCTTCAGAGCGAGAAGTTTGAGTGGCTGACACCTGATGAGTACTTTGTGGATCCAAGCTACGTTCATCTATCTCGTACAGCTGCTCTTTACGATGCCTGGAAAGCACCAGTTGGTAGATTCCTTTCTCAGGTGTTCTATCCATTCGTCTCACCCACCCACCAAAAATAAAGCCACCCCAAGCAACTGTGACCCAACCAGTTCAATCCAGCCGAAGGGACAACTCTGACAAAGCTGTACGCCTTCTCTTGCATCATGCCAGAGCTCTCGTTGCAAAACACATGCAGTAGCGCAGCCCTGCGGGTCCAAAACGGGGTTCTTTTGGGGGCTTTGGTTTTTTATTAGTCCCTTTTGCAATTCCAGTGTGGCAGAAAGTGTTAGTGGCACAGCCTGGAAAGTACAATATTGACTGGCTGGTGGGCCAAGCAGACTGGCTTTTTAGTATTAAAATCTGTATAAAATGCATTACTGGAATGTGCATTAAGTGGTACACGGGTAAAAGGTCGCATATGGCACGTTAGTAACACACAGACTAGAAAACATATTACCGTCCCCACTAATTTCATCTGCAGATCCAGGTGGCATGCAAGGAGAGAGAAAAACAGAGGGGGAGAGAGAAGGGACAGAGAAGGGGGAGGGGAAAATAGACTATTAAATTCATGAGTAATCCAAAAGTATTCAGACTGCAGTTATCTTATATACCTGACTCAAGAGAAACCAGAAAAGGAGCAGAATTTAAGACTTCTCACCTAAAACCCAAGGGACAAAGATAGGTTCTGAGAAGCTTGTGTGATGAAACAAGAGTTAATGACTTTCAAACACAAAATTACACAGAAATTAAATTGGGGGGTGGAACTAGTTTCTTTAAGGCATTGTTAAGAAACGTCAATTTCTGGGTTTATTCAATACTTCACATTAGGTCTCCTACAGCCAGATGAGTCAGTTCCATTTGACTTTGCACACACACTTGGGAGGTTGGGTAAGTAGAGCTGGTGTTGAGCCCTACCCAGGGGAAACACCCTCCTGTGCTATCACTAAGGCAGGAGTAAGAATTGGAACCATCAAAGTATTAATTACACGGAGCATCTTGCAATTATACCGAGTTGCAAGTTAAACGAGCAGCAAACGGGGCAGCTCCACTGGGAAGAGGTCCCAGTGAGCCCCACGTTCTGCATTCCCAGCAGCAGCCCTGTCGCACACCAGTACCCCCAGCACAAGCTGATGCGCTTTAGACACGATTCAGAAATAAAAGGGAAATGAGCACTAAGGTGGTAAAAGTAATGCGCCTACTACTCCCATTCTTCTTACCCCTAAGGAAGCCAAACTGGTCCAGACCAAAGGCTGAACCAGTATGCAGCCAAAAGCATCGCTGTATTCCATATTTCATTCAAAAGTGATCGTAGCTGATGCTTATTGTTGCTGTTCTATGTCATTCAGAAGCATGCTGTACCAGGGCTCCAAGAATGAAGGAAAAATGCATTAACCAGAGACCCCAGGGGTCTAGGGGGGCTGCAGAGCCATATGACTTAAGTTATCAATACATTTGGCAGTGTAGAACATGATGCTTAAAACTAAGCCCCCCCGCCCCCCCCCGCAAATACANCCCCCCCCCCCCCCCCGAAAATACGAGGACCAGCACGGTCGGGACACGGCCCGAAAATCCCAATTCAAAAGGAAGGGAAAAAAAATAGGGGTAGCAGAAATTTAAAGACGTTATTCTTGGAACTCTGTTTACCTGAGGCTAAAGTAGTAAAAAAAACCCAACCCAACAAACCAAACCAAAACTCCCCAAGCCCACGGTAACGGCGTTAGTATATTCAGCTTTTGGGTGAACAAGGCAGCCTAGAGAAAGAGCAGTGCAGTACCCTTAGGCGGCGGCTCATGGGAACAGAAGACGAAAGGGAGAAAGCGTCTAGCTTTCTTTACTTTATGCTGACAGTGATTGACTCCTTTACACAGAGGCAAGAAGAGGAAAGAGAAAAAAAAAAAAAAAGAAAAAGAAAAAGAAAGAAATTATTTGGAAATAAAAGAGAAGAGACAGGAGAGAACATCTACAGTGAATGAACGTGAAAGTAAAGGGTTACGTTACGGTTCCCGTGCAGGCCAACAGATATCCCAGTGCTGCTCATATTTACTATTTTCCTTCAAATTCCTTTCTACAGCAAAGTTGTTCTTGCTTCAATATTTTACAAGTGAGACAAGAATCTATTAAAAAGTCAGCTTTTGCCAACTCTATGTACCATCCATTGTCAGTGCAGAGAACATGGGCTGTCCCAGAAGCGTAACCCCTTTTCACATGTTCCTCATCTAATTTCTACCAGGCTGAGCTATAGAAAAACTCTGATTTAAGAGGCAGCCACCAGACTAGAAACATGGACATATTGACCTTCTGGACCCTTCTAAGAACTTAACACAAAACAAGTATTGCACACAGTAGGGTTACGCAGAACAAGGGAAAAGACAGTTTCTCTGTCCCACTGAAATACAACACTGATGTATTTTAGGATCTGAAATCCCTCACTGGAGTTTTATCCCCCGTGCAGACCCGTCTCACAGATCGATATCCACTTCTCCAAGGATCTCTGGGACACTTTCCCTTTTCCTATCCAAGGATCCCCGTCCCCTTTCCTACCTGCCCGGCTGCATTTAATTAGCAGAGCGCTTAGTGGGGGGAGAGATTGTTGAGTCGGGGAAAAGACAAAGAAGCCACAACTGATTTGACAAGGTGAGAAAGAAGGACACAAGATGACACTAAGAACCTGAGGACAGCTGCTTTTTTTTTTATTCCTTGTTCAGTCCTCTCTGCTTTCTTTGCTTCCCTCTCCCCTCTATCTCAGGAAACGTGAGAGGTGGTTAAAAAAGCCAATCAACTGAAAACCCACATCTGGTTGCTGGTAGTCCTTCACCCTTGAAGCTCAAGGAAGGTCCAAGCACCTTGAGTTAATACAGGCTGGAGGTACAGGTGGTACAAGAGAAGCCCAGTACTACAAAGCAGCATACTGGGACTGCCTACTAGTCGGTGGTGGGAGGAGTGGAAAAGAATTACTTTTTATTACGGTTCATGTCACATTTTTGAAGGATTCTGGAAACCTAAGAGCCATCAAAGCAGCCCTACTTACACAAAAGCACCATCTTATACAGAGCTGTGCTGTTTTTCATGGCCAGACTTTGAGGGATAAGGTGCACAATTTTTTTCAAGGTGTATCAAGTGTGTTCCATCACTGGAACCACTCTGGAGGCCACATATTGAATTTCATGCACACAAATCCAATGGGTAATGCATTCCCATGTACAACCCGTGCTCTGCCAAAATGGCAATTTTAATCCAAAGCACAAAGAAGTGGGTGAAATTTATCGTTGTGTCCTAAACAACGAAGTACCGTTGTCAAAGCTGCTGGGGTAAGAACAAGCAGAAATCATCCATCGACTGTGAAAGCTTGTGTGTCATCGACAATGGAAGAACATTAATCAGATTTAATGCTACAAACTAGAAGAGATGCAAGGAGAGGGCAAAATGACTGCCTCGGTGTGTGGGTATGTCCATGCGTAACACGTCACCGCACTCCGAGGGACTCGTCTCCCTAACATCACACAGCACCATTCTTAGTGCTCTCCTTCTAACACCAACCTGAGGTAATGTCTATAAAAAGCTTTAGACATAGTACACAAGAAAATATAGAGAAAAAAACCCCACTGCATCTATTTGAAGAGACTACTGAACTGAGAATAAAGGAATCCGATGCTGCTCTGCACTGCAAAGGAAGAAGAGGCACAGAGCCACTGGAAGCAACTCAAGCTGTTGAAAAGGGAAGAGATGTTTCAACCCTTGACTTGTCTGCCCAGGCTGCAAACCTCATTTAAGCTTGAAATGCCAAAATGCTGGTGGCTTACACTGCTCCACGGGTGGCGGAAGCTGACTGCACCCTGACTAACCCATCGCACACGAAGGGCACGTCAAAGGTGGGTTTAATTCATGGTGTCCTGCTGCCCTGTGACACGTGGTCCCTGCAACTCACCTCCTGCATTTCAAACTTTGCCTTTAGGATTTATCATCTAAAGTCTGTTTCAACTGTTCTGCCAGACAACATGGAAGACTACTTTGTCTTAAACTCACCGCATCTTCAAGTCCAGCTACAAAAGGAAGTTGATTTAGGTAAAAAGTTGATTCTAAGCTAAAAAAAACCCCAAAACAAAAAAAACCACACTTTTTCAGGAGCTTAGAGAGAGAGGGAGAATACCTGCTTGAAAAGAGGACTACATTGAAGGATTTCAACCATTCCACACCAGCTTCCACTGTGGTCTCTACCAAAGTGCCCATGAAGCTCTGAAATGCTTCTGAAAATTGCACTGGACTTTTTTTTTTTTAGTTAGTTCCTCTTCTTAAAACTAAGTATTCATGAAAATTGTTGCACAAAATAAATAATAATAACTTGCTGTGCAACAAACTCTGTTAGAAAAGAAGTGACCAGGGATTTTATGGATAATTACCCCATACTGGAAGGCTGAAACTGAATGATGTCCCATTCTATTTAGTCATAGAAACATAGAATGGTAAGAGTTGGAAGGCACCTTAAAAACCATCGAGTTCCTGAACCAGTTTGAGGAAAAAGCATCTGTGGAAGGAATAAATCTAGTTGTTGTCAAGCTTTTGCAAGACAATGAGCGCTATGTGGTTGTCACATCAAGTGTGTTTATGCAGAAACCTAAATACTGCAGGGAACACTTCTCCAGTCACACCACAGCGTTAGTACTGGCAAAGCAAAAGCATCTGCTCAAACCTCATGAGTGGATCAGGAAGGAGGGGTGTCAGAAGAACTCTCTCACCCCCACCACAGCCTGATGAAATCACTGCCCTGACTTCCAAAGCCCTGAATGGGAGGAAATCTGTTTAGACTGTCCCCCACAGCTCGTTCTAGTCTTCGTGGGCATGAAAAGAAGCATTTCAGTCAGTCTAAAACACAAAGAGAAAACACAGCAGTCTATTCACCCGTGATAGGAATCTGAAATACTGTAACTTATTAGCATTAGGGGTACTCTAAACTATATTATCTTAATTATTAGCAGAATAGCTGGGTGAGTTAGGAAGCCAGTATCTTGGTGAACTTGGAGACTAATGACTTGCTCAAGGTTTGTAAAATTAATCTGTAGAAGACCTTAGGCATGAATGCCTCCCTGTCTAGTGACGGGTATATATAGCATAGCTATACCTGTGCAGAGCCTTTACAGTCCCCTAATCACTTAGTAATTTGAGGGTAAAGCTATGTCATTCATGCTAACACAGTCTTCCTTTTCAGAAGTGAGCTGTAGAGCACGACTTGACTGCGGGAGCAGACCCAGTCATAAGCAACTCAAGATACAACTTTTCTCCTTAAAAATTTACTTAAACTTTTCAGCATTGTCTTTTTGGAGTGAGGTGATAAAATGAGCATGTTAAAAACCAAACAACCTAACCCAACTATTACAACTTCAGGCAAAGACCACCTTTCCCCCTACCAACAAACTCAAATGGAGCTCGGAAATCCAAGCCCTACACAAGAAACTCTTTCAGAGCAGAGCAGAGGGCAGAGCTTCCTTGTGGGCACGGGAGTCACTAAACAGAGCACACGCTGTGCTCCGCGAGCAGGGACTCAATCACATCGTGTTTGTCTCTCCATCCCTGCTCCCAGCTTTGCTTGTGATTACCCCCTCCATTCCCCACACATTCACATCCTCTCACATGCCAACACCTCCCTCAGTACCAGCATTTCCAAGCTGTTGTAAGACTCAACTCGGGAAGGTAGTTATTATCTTCTTCTCTCCCCTTTGTAGCGTTTTGACATTTGGCTCCTGATGTATTTCAGGTTGCTCTAGGTCAGCTACTGGGAGTTGTCTCTGCCCGTGGCAGGGGGGTTGGAACTTGATGATCTTCAAGGTCCCTTCCAACTCTATGATTTTTTTCCTGCATGCCAAAATCTCGCTTAAATCCTGCTTAACTCTTTCAAAAGAGAACTTGTTTCCTTCAAACTGCAATTTCAGCCGGAGATAGGACTAAATTAAAACTACTTTCAAACTCAGGGTCTGCTCATCAGTGCCACCTTAGAGAGAAACTCTCATGGCACTTCTCTCCCATCATCAGGAGTTAACTGCAGTGTGTGATTTAAGTGCAACCATATTGCAAAGCTGCAACTTTAAGGCAGAACCTGGAAACTTGCTGAGAAGCTCCTCTTTCAGGATGCTAAAATGCTTCTGGTCCCATAAGGACATTCTCTCCAAGATACCTGATCTCTCCTTCACAGGGCACGTTACTGGATGTATGGAAACCACGGGAGGCAGCTACATTTTCCTACAGAGTCACTATAAACAAACAATTTTTCTCTTATTCCTCTATAGAGAGGCAATGGCACACCAGCATTATTAGAAATTGATGCCATTGTATTACCGTGCACTCACTGCTTTTGATTTTTAAAACCCTACTTGTGTCAGTAACATCAGCTGTGCCAGCTCCAGGGAACGAGATGCCAAATACATTTCTCTTTGAGGTACCCACTTCCCTATTAAAGGTGCGTGTCCTGGGACCTGTTACTTGCTCCCTCCTCATGAATGGGGGATTTTATTCAGCAATACCTGAATATCCAAGTGTCAAGAGTGACTGCTAAGAATCATAAAATCTCCTTTCAGTTGGCAAAGCCCTTTAAGCTGGAGTCCAAGCCTACACCTCGTGCTGCCAAGGCTGCTGCTTCAATATTCTACTTCTTCAATATTCTGCTTCTTCAATCTGTGCTGAAACAAGGGGGCCTGAAATCTCATGTTCCCTGGCACCCCATATACAGTAACATTTGAGCTATGATGGAAAATAACGATGTCCAGAGGATTCTCTAGTGCAAAGGAGGCAGAGCCATTAGCCAAGGGAAGCAAAAGGGTATTTATTCTTCCTAGTGGTATTTATGTGAGGATGGGGCAGCAGAAACCAAAGAACTCAGCCTCTGGCAGAATTTAGGTAAAAAGGGAGCAGGCAAACTAAGGCTTTATTCATTTCTTTTTATGAAGCACTTTTTCTAATATGTAATTGACTAGGTAAATTATTATTTTTGGAAATGTGTGTATCAGGAAATACATGCATCACCCTAGTAAGGCTGCTGTTTGCTATTGCAAAACAAACTGCTGGCCAAAGTAAGTTCCTGTAGTCTAGAGGAGAGCACTTTAATAAGGTGACTCCAAGCAAAACAGCAGGAAATCTAGTCAATAAAATGATAATAAACTGCTGTGCTGCTTCTTACAAATCTGACAGATTATTTGCACACAGCAAATAGTTCAACCTTGCTGTTTCCTCGGGGTACGCTCTTGGCTACGAACAAGGAATTCTGTTTAAATGTAAAGACAGAAGGAGAGGGAGGAGGAGAGAAAAGTCAGAATTATCTATCCATTAGCTAAAACACTAATTGCTTGTGGTGTATCAAAGTAACTTAACCCAAAACTTCTGGTGTATACCAAAGAAACCTGAAATCCAACTCCTATTGAATTGGGCTTTTTATGTATAAACCCAGCCTCACCCCTACCCAAATGTAGCACTGGAGGGATAAGGATATTACTGTGCTTGAAAAAAAGGAAAAGAGGACAAATTTGGTTGGCACCTTACCTGCACACAGCGAAAGGAACAGAGAATTTAAAGAAGCAAGAGAGACAAATAATAGCATAGAAGCAGAAACAGAAGCAGGCAGCAAGAGGTGTGTGGTGAAACCTGGTTCAGGGAGACACAGCCACAAGAGAACATTTCTTGGCTCCCAGGTCCAGCAATCTGCTGCTTTGGATTCCTGGAACCAACTTCCCCCTTCACTAGTTTGAAAAGGCCTTTATTTAGAGTAAGAGGGAAAAAAAATAAGAAGTATTTAAAAAACCTTCTATCTTTGTATGCTTTGGACTAGTGCAACATTCGGGAAGAAGGAGTTTGCATTTCACCAGACCAGACGTGTTTCAAGGTCAGTTAATAAATATTGCAAAAAGAAAGACAAGGCACCTTTCATTACCAGGATCCTTTTTCAACCTACAAAACTTCAGCTAAAACCCTGCAGACCACCAAATTCTGTTCCACACTCGTTTGGTGGTTCCAACCACCATGGTTTTGGTTGTTGCTGGTTTCCCCAAGCTAGGGAACTCGCTGTGAAGCTTTCCTCTAGAACTAAGGCTATTAAGGCTATAAATATGTCTGGACTGCTCGATTTTCCTGCCCAATGCCTGTCTCAGATCGTTGCTCTTTAGCTTCAGCAGTGGGAGAGGTCTAAAGAAAGTGGAGCCATCTCCTTGCAAACAAAGGGAGGCGTTAATTTGTGATTCAAAGGACCAAAGGCATGAAGGATGTTACAGCTGTCAGGACGTTATAAAAGCCCGTCTTATTTGAAGCCCTCAGCTTCGAGTCATTTAAATGTCACCCAAGAAAAGCTCTTCTTCTGCAAACCAAGACAGCATCACCCACAGCTGGATGCTGTCGGCTGTCAACCACTGCTGCTGGCCTGGAACTCCGGGGTTAACTCACCATCGCGTACATCTGCTGCCTCCGCTGTTCCACACTGATGGATCGGTTACATGTGACAACAGGCGTGACACTCCTTCCCATCTACGTGAGGAACCCCTTCATTTATAACAAGTCAATTCCTTCGGGGACCCAGAGACTCTGACACAAAGCACCTCCCGAGGAAAAACCCTTATTTATGGCACTTTGTCTCAACAATGTCTGTGGTTTGAATTTAACAGGCTGACATCCATGCCACACTTGATGCATTTCAAGTGATTTTGGAGCAAAATCCTCAAACCAACAACAAGAAGAAAGAAGTATGCTAGTGTTCTATGTACCCATATTAAAAAGAAGAACCCTTGAGGATGAATAATAAATAGACTGGTTTGAGTCATTCCAGAATTATGTCAGCCTTTCCAGCCGTTTGTAACACGGTATAAAAAGCAAGAGTCAAGCACAACGACTTCATTGTGGAGAGATACAAAACCTTACTACAAGGCAGGGAAAACACCTGACTGGTTTTGGTACTGCTACTGGGAAGAGAGAGAAGGACATTTTCTGGTTTAATTTCATTGTTCTGCTGATGACATCCTGACAAAGTCCTTGACGTTCACTTGACCAACCAGCTCACCTCCAGAGCTGCTACAGCCAAGCCCTGACCTGCACATCCTTCACCATTCCGTGACGCCCTGAACCCCAGAGTTCTGTGGTCTTACAGCTCATTGCCCAAATGAGTATCAAAACACGACTTCAAAAGAGCAGAGAAGCAGCGAGTTTGTGTTTAGACACAAGCACTTCAGCTACAATGCATCAAGTAAGAGACACCTAAATTAGCAGAGTCAAAGCGACAGTCAATAAGGGACCATGAAGGAAGCATTTATTCCTGCTTTGAATATTTAATAATAGTGTATCAGCATTCTTAGAATAACTGAAAGAGTGAAAATTGGAGGTGGCAGAGGAGTAGGACTTTTTTGTCCTGAAGATTAACTTTGTGTGAGCGGAGCAATTAAAAAGCACGGCGCTAATTACTATAAGAAATGTCAACTGTTTCTAACAGCTGAAAGGAGCTGCACAGGTAACGAGAAGAGAGAACACGCTGAGCATCCCTCATGCTGATCTCCCATGCTCACTTGACATGTGCTGAAGGAAGAAGAGCTGCAATTTGACTCAGGGAAGGTAACAGTAACCCATAAAGCTCTATTTCACCTCTGCAGCTTGATACACGCTTGAATTCTGCATCCTCTCATCTCTTGTCTTGCACCAGCTCTGTTTACTTGGGCTTCCTATGCCAAGGGGTGAATCTCAAACATCTTCAAAATAAGGCTAATGGTGGGGAAAGGAATCTGAAAAGCAGCAAATTCATAGAAAGATCTACATAACTTTCCTCCTTCTTGGATGAAATATGTTGCTTATTTGAATACGTGCCACTAAGTGCTCACAGAACTGTTACAGTGGGGCTGCAGCCTCTCTGAAAGTCAGGGACAGACACTCCACTGGGGCACAACACTGGTCCCTGAAGTTCACAGCCAAACACTAAATATCTGCAGGAACTGTGTTATTGATACACATTGAAAATTTCCTTCATAAATATTATGTGTAAGGATTTAGAAATCTATTTCCTACTATGACAATGAATCCTTCAAAAGGATTTTGTTCTGGAATTCTGTAAAAGACAACTGTTCTCTCTCAAGAACACAAACTTCAAACAACCCCCAGCAAGGAACAGAGATCTTAGAAGCCTAGAAGCTATAGAAACAACATGCATTACCTCACACGCTCATCCTTCAATTAACTTGTGATTTTCAATAGGAAAAAATAAGTGCTTTGATCTAAACAGCAGCTACAAAAAAAAAAAGCTATTAAGTTTCTTGATGATTAATATTTAATTGCCCATTTTCACTTTCCAAAGCTGCTCCTCCAGAATTAACACATCCTCAGGTGATTTAAGTTCTAGCCCCCCGACATTCTACTTGTTTTTTGAGGAGCAGCCTTGCTTTGAAGCCTTCTGGCCCTGCGTGGCTGCAGGGACCCAGCTTGTTCTGGCAAGTGACGCTGCCCAGGATGGCTGTCAAACGTTTCTCTGTAGAAACAGCACCTACAGAGGCTACAAGCTCCGGGGTTGGGAAAGTCAATAGCCACGTAGCAAAAACTGAGCTAACTGCCAGCCAGAAATCTACCTAAATGTCTGCCAGCTTTATAAATAAACTCATATATATATATATATATATATTATTTCTTTTTATGAGCCTTACCTGACACAGAGACTGTGTGTGACCTTACTCCTTGCTTCTCATTGTTGGCCAGCCTGTAAAAGAGAGGTTGGAATCGCTGAATGCTGTACATTCTTCCCGGTCACATACACTGGGAATTCATGCTAACAGGGCACCTACTGTAATTAGCAGGGCCAATCCATTCCCCACTGTGACAGCCTTGGAGGAGGAGAAAACTCAGAGAGGAATCTACCATTTCAAACCCATCCGGGGGAGTAGGAACGCAGAGAACACGTTACCGCTTTAATTAGCACATGGATTAACGAGGACAGAGCTAATGTGAGGAAAACAACACCCAAACCCCACCTTTTCCAAACTTTTAAGATCAAGACTGTCAGTGGGTGTAAATCAGACGGTGCTTCTACTTTCTGCGTTATCTACTGGAAATAAAGTATGAATTGAGGGTTTGTCTGTAAAATGTCTTGCCCTGCACAACAATTTTAACTGAGTTTACATGTCAGCAAATGAAGAAAACCCATGTTTCCTCATCTAATAAAAAAACCCACCCTCATCTAAACGAGATATAGCTAAGGTAGAAATGTTAACTAGTATCAGAAATTCCAATTAATTCTTCTAACTTTTGTTCTCCTCTGGACAGAAACACACGAGAGCACAGCGCTTCATGCTTTCAGAAATCTGGAATTCCATCTGGCACAGGCCACTCTTTCCAGATGCAAGATGCTGTTGGTTACTTGTTTCAGATATTTAAAGAAAAGCACATTCCTCCTGCTGCCAGACTAACAGCATCTGCAGAACCTTTGTTTTAAACAGGAAGAAACTTTTCCTTCCAACCTGATTTTATTGCAGAAATCCCTACAAATAATAATTAAAAAAGCATAAAAGATATGTAAAAAGTTATTCTGTGTTTCTTGGTTGTATCAATTTGAGGAGGAACAAGTTCTCCTCTTCCATATGAGTGCACACTAAGTTTAGCAATTTTATTGTTTCCAGCCCCAACCTTCATTTCCTTTTTCTCCCTGCATTTTAACTCCTTTCTATCTGCCCCACAAGAAAGCTCCCTGGCTAGCGAGGACTACAGCAGGACTTCTGAAGGAATCACAGAATGATAAGGGGTTGGAAGGGACCTCTGGAGATCATCTAGTCCTACCCCCTGCCAAAGCAGGTCCACCCAGAGCAGGTTGCACGGGAACGTGTCCAGGTGGGTTTGGAATGTCTCCAGAGACACAGACTCCACCACCTCTCTGGGCAGCCTGTGCCAGGGCTCTGACACCCTCAAAGTCAAAAAGTTCCTCCTCATGTTTAAATGAAACTTCTTATGTTCAAGTTTGTGCCTGTTTCCTCTTGTCCTGTCACTGGGCACCACTAAAAAAGACTGATCCCTTCTTCTTGACACCCACCCTTGAAGTATTTGTAGGTGTTGATCAGATCCCCCCTCAGCCTTCTCTTCTCCAGACTAAAAAGACCCAAGTCCCTCAGCCTTTCAAGAGCAAGTACTAGTATCCAATTGCCTAGTTTCTTGCAGATTGAGGAACAAACTGTGTTTCATGCTCTACCCAATAGTTGAAAAAGTAGTAATAATGATTCTGGAGGTGGCTGGGTCAAATTAGGCCCAGTCCTTCTGTTCCAAAGGAAAAAGGAAGTGATAACACACTATAAACTGCTAAATTTCATTTGGTCCTTCAACAGTTGTCTCCTGCTACTGGGTACTGGTGACACTGCCTGCAAAAGTTTAAGGAAAACAATCTGATGGAACTGGCTTTAAACTGGGTCTAAACGTGGCCACTGAGAAAGCAATCAGACTGAAAATAAAAAACCCCAATCCCAAAAAAAACAACCCCCCAAAAAACCATCAACAAACAAAAGTGTTTTGGTTAAAGGACCGGTTTAGGAGGCCACAATAAGAAACTGCACGTGGAAAGGGGAGGGGACCATCAGAACTTGCCAGGTGGGATGGAGACCTCCTCACCAGGAGAGCACGGAACTGGCAGGAAGAATTACCAGGCTTTTCTACCACTGTGTTATGAGATACCAACAACATAAGAAGCACTCCTAGTTCAAGTGCAGTTAGATTAGAAATCTTTCCTTATTTACCTGATTGGGAAGGAGAAAAGTGCAGAGAGGTATCTCAGCATACCTTCTGTAAGAACTAGGCAGAGGAAAAAAGGCAACTCTATTTCCCTGACAGAGATTGGCATTTTCTACAAACCCACAATTACAAGCAGAGAAAGATTTTTCTACGTTGCTGTATCCTTAAAAAAAAACCCAAAAAAGCAATCAAAAAACCAGCTTAAAAAGTATTAGCTACGTAAATGGTAGTTTTTATTACACTGAACCTAGAGATCCCCCATCAGACTGGCCCCGATATAGAAATTTTATTAACAAAAGGTGACATGACAGACCTATAATGGGAGAATAAAAAAAAAATCATTTTCTGGATTTCACATAAGCATAAAAGGGGGAAAATGGGAAAAAAGAGCATAGGCTGACTCACAGATTGAAACCACAAATTAAAGCCTGTTTAGCATCGCTCCTATAATTACATTTACTCATGGACTCCAAATAAATAGCCTGAATCCCAGCCAAGGCTTTTCCAAAACATCCTTCTTTTGTTACTGTCAAATATGTTCAGTGCATTATGCACTTTTCCCTCTGATTTCTTTTGGGATATCTGTATAGTTTAACGCTGCTGTCAGTCATTTATGCCCCATGGTCCCAAACGACCGTCTGCCATTTCTCCTAGAATCCAAAAGCAACAATAAAAATTAAGCATGTATAAAGTGTCCTCAAGTGTCACTTTGGCAAAGCTATTTTTCAAAACATTCTTTTTTAATATTTGAGAAAAGAAACCATAATACTTACTTTGGTATTGATGGTAAAGCTCTTTCACCTTCTGTGAAAAGAAGAAAACAGGATTAAAATTTTATTCAAGCTTCCAAGCAACCTTTCTCAACACGCACCTCAGAAAGGCTTGAAACAGTAATCATCAATATCCCTCAGGGAAAATATGTTCATTTAAAAGACTCATCTATTTAGAGCAGTTTATCAACACAACTCCTCCTGACCGGTGATATAGGCCTTTCAGCAAACCCTTATCTGAGAGAACAACATATTCAAAATGGTAAAGTTCTTTTTTATTCTTAACAAATAACTCCAATAAATCACCTTGCAGAAGGTGTGACAGCACCTCATCTCTCTAGTAAGAAATGCTTTTCTTTTATCTCCAAGACACGCTAAGTGCTACCACATAAATAAAACAATTGAAGCCAACTTGAACTTCTAGACAAGACAACTGAAATAAATCATTAAAGCCCAAACTACATCTCAGTGATTTCACATTTGCTCGAGATTATCCCACAGTACTGTTTAGTAACCAGAGATGAAGTTAGCTTTTTGCAAACTATTTCCAGATCCTTGCTGGTCCTTCTCTGATAATGGCATCACACAGATCGCAGAATCACAGAATGATTTGAGTTTGCAAAGAACCTCTGGAGATCATCTAGTCCAACCCCCCTGCCAGAGCAGCTCCACCCAGAGCAGGTTGCACAGGAAGGTGTTCAGGCAGGTTGGGAATGTCTCCAGAGATGGAGACTCCACCACCTCTCTGGGCAGCCTGTGCCTGGGCTCTGACACCCTCAAAGTCAAGAAGTTCCTCCTCATGTCTAGATGGAACTTCCTATGTTCAAGTTTGTGCCCATTCCCTCTTGCCCTCTAACTGGGCACCACTGAAAAAACACTGACCCCTTCCTCTTGACACCCATCCTTGAAGTATTTATAGGTGTTAATCTGATCCCCCCTCAGCCTTCTCTTCTCCAGACTAAAAAGACCCACATCCCTCAGTCTTTCCTCCTAAGAGAGGTGCTCCAGGCCCCTCATCATCTTGGTGGTCCTCTGCTGTACCCTCTCCAACAGTTCCCTGTTCTTCTTGAACTGGGGAGCCCAGCACTGGATGCAGTACTCCAGATTGGGCCTCACCATTCTGTTCCTGCAAGTCTCCACTCAACTGCACAGCTGCCTGTTGGCGTGAAATACCAAGCAAGGATTGCAATAAAACCTGTCTTTCACCAGAAGAGTCTGATTCCATCTTAGCAGTGAACCCATTCTGCATATTTTGTGATACAAATGGGGTATTCTGTAGGTAGTTGAGGAGTAGTAGCAGTAGCGTGTGACAAAGGTGCAAGGCACTGGAGATGGCTGGAAAATGCTGAGAGGAAATTATGGGGATGGACAAAGAAAAGAAGATACTCCAAACCAAGTTCAATAAAGATCTGTGTCCAGTTTGGTCAGAAAAACAGGCAGCACGCATGGGTCCAACGTATCTAAATACCTGTTACTCCCTTTTATCTTCCTTTTCACTGTGGTGTGCCAAATTCTTTGAGGCACAACTGATTTTGTTCTCGTTAGCAGCAGAACAGCACACAGTCATGGACTGAGCAGAACTGGGCCCTTGTCCTCTGGGCTGAGAGGGGTGGGAGAGGTGGACAAAGCACTCTCAGCCCTGGGGAGAAGGAAGGAGCACAAAGCACCACTCTTCGGCCACCATCTGGTGTCTACACTGACCAGCTACATGGACATCATCCCCCTTCTGGATGCCAGATAGGCATCAAATGGAAGGCCAGATATGGACAGGGGAAACTGGAAACGCAAGAATATCTAAACAAAGTGTAGCCAGAAATAAAACCCCACTCTGAAGTAGTATTAGAGACACCACCCCTTTCAATGAAGAAAGTTCAAGAAAAATCCAGCTACTGCTGAAATGGCGCATCAAAGCTGATCTTCTAGACGCCTACACGATACAAACTGCTCACTTCAGGCAACGTTTCCCTAATTGGTGCTCGTCCCTTTCCAGCTTATATCCCAAATAAAACAAGCACCATTTATTAGCACCCTTGTAGGTCTGAAGTCAAAATTCATCACTAACAGCATCCCCGTAAAAGCATATGTTGTTTTTCACAAGTTGAAACCAACGTCTTGCTCAATTCTACATTCAGTTTAAGAACATGGGTTATCATGGTTCTATTGGGGGTCCAGGCCTGAGGGTTAGAACCAGGGGTTGACCCCTGCCGGACACAGCTGGTCCCAGTTGGTTCCAAAGGCCCCACCACAGGAGCCCCTCAGCCAAGTTGGGGGTGCTGGGAGGGGAGAAAAGAGGTTGGGAAAGGGCCAAAGGTGGCACAGGCAGAGGAGGCTAATGGACAACAGGATGACCACGAGCCAGAAATATGCCCTTGTGGCCAAGAAGGCCAGTGGTCATCTGGGGTGCATCAAAAAGAGTGTGGCCAGCAGGTGAAGGGAGGTCATCCTGCTCCTCTGCTCTGCCCTGGTGAGGCCCCAACTGGAGTACTGTGTCCAGTTCTGGGCTCCCCAGTGGGCTCCCACTGTCCTCATTCAACTGAAATTAGTTTTTAGCCTCTTATAAANGCCCTTCCCCAGCTCCGTGTCCCTCCTCTGTACTCACTCCAGCCCCTCCAGATCTCTCTTGTGTTGAGGTGCCCAGAACTGGACACAAGACTCAAGGTGTGGCCTCACCAGTGCTGAGCACACGGGAACAATCACCTCCCTACTTCTGCTGGTCACACTACTTCTAATACAAGCCAGGATGCCATGGGCCTTCTTGGCCACCTGGGCACACTGCTGGCTCGTAAGAGTTTTAATTAATTTTGCATTGCCTATAAAGCTGGTTTAAAGTGATTAATTGATACCAAGTTCAGCCACTGCTGCTCAGTGCACAGTCCAATCAGTAAATAGCAACTTAAATACCAGTTTAAATTTTTATCAGCCAAATCATTTGTGCTCTTTTCTGTAAGAGTTAAGCATGATAATGGAAACACAAACATTAAGTTTAAAGTTTCCACCTTGGTCTAGAAGGACCTATATACAAAAATATTTATAAAAAAAACAAACCAAACTTAATGGAAATATACCAAACACTGTCCATGTCTTAAACATTACCAGATTAAGGAGAACTGGATTATTAATGGATAGGGAGACAGATAATACCACAAAAGCTCAAGTTCTTTTAGCAATAAAGAAGGACAATTTATGAGGAGACTTGCAATAAAGATGTAAGTTTACAACAGACAGGGGTTGGGAAAGCTCAAAGAGGGGACAAAGCACATCTGTTGGACCTGGAGTTGCTGCAGGATTTGTTTCTGATGTGTCATGTAAAACCAGAGCTCACTGTGGGGGGTATCTGGGGATGCAGACCGTGGTGGGGACGGCTCTCCTACAAAATGTCTAATGAAGATGTTGAGCATCCCTATGAAGTTCAAAAAAAGAAACCTCAACAAAATAACCCCACTATTTCTTTTAACTGGAGGGATTCTCTTAATGTCTGCACAAAGAGTGCTCCCAAAGCGCTGCATAATGTTCCTTTAACTCAATCACTGCTCATCTGCTCAACGTTAAACACACCAATAACCCTATCACACCAATAAACACACTCAGTTACATGCATTGATTTGTTTTGCATTCATGCCCACCGGCAAACCCCAGCGCAGGGCGTAGCTGTGCCTAATACTGTACAGCCCAGAAAAATCAGAGCTCTGAACACAGTTTAGTGAGTCTACACTAAGGATCACTGGGGAGGTCATTGTCTCGCTGTACTCAGCACTGGTGAGGCCCCACCTCAAGTACTGTGTCCAGTTTTGGGCTCCTCACTACAAAAAAAGCAGGTCCAGAGAAGGGCATCGAAGCTGGTGGGGGGTCTGGAGAGTAAGCTGAGCGAGCTGGGGTTTCAGTCTGGAGAAAAGGAAGCTGAGGGGAGACCTTCCTGATCTCTACAAATCCCTGAAAGGAGGGTGCAGCCAGAGGGGAGTCAATCTCCTCTTCCAAGTCACAGGCGATAGGACAAGAGGAAATGGCCTCAAGCCATGCCGTGGCAGGTTCAGACTGGATGTTAGGAAAAATTTTTACACAGAAAAGGTCATTGAGCATTGGAATGTGCTGCCCAGGGCAGTGGCTGAGGCCCCATCCCTGGAGGTATTCAAAAGATGGGTTGACATAGTGCTCAGTGACATGATTTAGTGATGAGTTGATGGTTTTTATGAGAGTTAAGTTAATGGTTGGACTAGATGATCTTAAAGGTCCCTTCCAACCTAGACAATTCTATGATTCTACAAGACGTAACAGCTGAATGATCAGGAAATCAGGCTGGAGGAGGACAAGAAGTAGAAAAAAATATGTGCAAATGGAGGGGGGGTAATTTTTTATTGCCACCTACAGCAGCAGTAAGTCAGGACCCAAGTGCCCTGCTCATCTTAGATGGTGGTTGCTTCTACACATCATGGAACAAGTAAGTATTGAGGAGGAGATGGAAATCCTGTAGAGATTTGGTCTGGGAGCTGCTCCCTCCTTTGGGCAAGAGCAGCCCAGAGGGCAGCAGAGCAAGGTTGGGCAAGGAAATGGAAACACACGTGACGGGAGCACAATCCATGCCACGATGCAGAGTTTGGGCACTGGATGAGCAGAGCTAAGACCTGATGAAGGTTTCAAGTGCCTGTGGGTGCTGTTGTCAGTGGCAGAATTGGTAACCCTTAGGCAGAGGTATGAGGAGAGAAGGATAAGGGAGAGGAGGGGAGGAGGAGAGGAAAAGAAGGGAAAAAAGAAATCCATTCTAGCAGAGGAAAAGCTGATGATAACATTGGCAATGTAGACCGAATGGATCCGATTTCTGAAATACCACTGGTGCAGAAGTGGCAAGAATTGGGTTTACTCTACATATGTGCATCTGAAGGAAAAAACAGATGACAGGGTCCTCCATGAACTTAGCATGACTGGGAGGAGGGGAGGGGCAATGTGTTAAGATATGAAGATGCTTTAAAAGCTCAACTTTGGCTACTACAGCTCAGGCTGATAAATGGCCAAACCACTGGGTACTAGAAGGAACATTTTGGCAGTGAATGATGACTGTAACAAACCCCAGACCATGATTTCTAAGAAAAGATAAGGCACAAAAGACAATTGCTCACAGGTATAGATTAGATTAATGAAATTAAATCTTGGTCTGTGATGCCAGCTGTATTTCTAGTTTATTAACTACCATTGTCACTGATGCCAGCTTATCCTTTTGGGGTCATATTTTCATGCCAATGGTTCATCATCCCTGAGCTGTGAACCAGGTTGGCTGGAAGAGCTGAGTTTGTGCAGAGGGAAGATCTTCCTCTGCATGGAGGTGAGGCTGCAGGACTAATGCTAATTCTAACAGAGCTGCCTGCGTTGGAGCTAAGGGTTAGCCACACACAGTACAGGTGAAAAATAACAGAGACATATAGATTTAAGAGTAATCTGAACAATTATTAAGTGCTGTCAAAACACCTGACACCCTACAATCTCATTTCTTCAGTACTGAATGAGCAAGTTTCAGCTTTTTCTCTTTTCTTGCCATACTCAGGCAGGATGCTATGTACGGACCTGAGAAGGATCTGAGCTATGTCTAGAATGTTACCTCATTTGAACAACTACAGAGCAGGGAAAACCAGTGGCACAGAAAAGCAAAACATGGCTAAGAAGGGAGTCAGCTTTAGACTGGAGAGCTTCTGGGATGGTTTGTCTACTTTCTTGTATTACAAATCGGGAAGAAGGAAACAGTTTATTCATCATTTCAGATACCAAACATGTTGGATTGATTTCCAGAAGTAAAGATTAGTACAGGAGGACAGAAATTTCCATTGTTAAGCAGGTTTGCTTGGCTGTTTGTCAATAACTAAATCTGGCTGAAATTAGAACTTCTAATATAATATCATTAAAATTCTCTCTTTAGAGTTGGGTGTACAGCACCCTGGCCTCACTGCTTCCGGCTGGTGGGTCGCTACAAAATCCACTGATCAGCACTACAAAATGCAAAATGCCTATCTCTGCTTCAGGTCTATGTTATGAGAAAGGCTCAGGAGACTTGTTTTCAAGTTTTTAATCAGAGCATTTAAGAGGAAGGCATATATTTTTAAAAAATTAACACTCTAGTCAGAACCTTAACCAAATGCGTTCTAACCAAACTCTCCCAATTTCTGTACTTGCACAGTAGGGAATCACATTTCAAAACAACACATCCCTGTCAGGAGTGCCTTTAATTACAATTTATTTACGCTTGCTAGTTAAGTTGAGAATAGTGTAAAGTAGCAATTCCTGAAAACTGGTCTCAATTATCAGCCCATAAGTACAATTTTTGAGGGAGTGACGTTTATTCTCAGTGTGCGTCTCATGACAAAAACACCCGAGGGTTCCTCCCTGAAAGACAAGAGCTTCCAAAGTGAGGTTTTTACTGATACCTTGTGTCTTCTGTTCAAAATAATCTACCAATAAGCTACCAAAAATGAAACATCTCCTTACCTTTCTGTGGCCTGATAATAAAAGATTGTGTAGCTCCATTCACCAGCCGGCAGTAGCCGTCTATCAAGTCCGCCATGTTCTCCGCAATGGTTAAGGATGGTGCTGTCACCGTCAGAGGCTGAAGAGGGAAAAAAAAACCAAACTAGACAAACAAGTCCCCAACAAAGAGGGATTATTCTAGTTGCAAACACTGAGCAGAACAGCTGTGTCATTGCATCAGAACTTCACACACGCTTGCAAACAGAAAAACGTGGGCCAGGATGGGCTCTTGGATTCTCGCTTTACCTATTCTGTTCCAAATTTGAAACGAGGAGTTCAGAAAGCACAGCTGAGAAAACCCCCCACCCAAATGCAACATTAATCTGGGCTTGTTAAGTGGTTTTCTGGCTAAACCACTTTCAGTCAATCACAGTTCATTACAACTCCTATGACTTTCACAGCTGTAATTATAACAATTAGGAAGAAGCCACTTATTCCTTGAAGTTCTTACAGGTGCTACCATTGCTCTGCCCTTTCCCAGTGATTTATTCCTTGCCCTAAAAAGTAACCTACCCAATTTCCAAAAAGATAAAAACATTAATAAAAAAGTACAGACATTGGAAAAGATGAGAGATGTACAGACAAGCTATTAATTTTAACACCACCAACAGTCACAGAATCAGAGAATCTTCATGGTTGGAAGGGACCTTTGAGATCATCGAGTCCAACCATAACAAAAAAACAAAACCAAAACCACCCCAACAACACACACCACCACCACCACACACTGACAATACCACAGCCCAAAAAAGCCCACCATAACAAACCACCACCACACGCTAGAGCATGGCCTGAAGTGCCACATCTACACATTTCTGAAATACCTCCAGGGATGGTGACTCCACAACCTCCCTGGGCAGGCTGTTCCAGTGCCTGACCACTGTCTCAGGAAAGTCATTCTTCCTAAAATCTAATCTGAACCTCTCCTGCTGCAACTTCAAACTGTTTGCTCTGGTCCTGTCATTATTCCCTTGGGAGAAGAGGCCAACACCCACTTCTCTACAACCTCCTTTCAGGTAGCTGTAGAGGGCAATGAGGTCTCCCCTCAGCCTCCTCCAAACTAAACATGCCCAGTTCCCTCAGCCTCTCCTCTCAGGCCTTGTTCTCTAGACCCCTCACCAGCTTGGTGGCTCTCCTCTGGACACGCTCCAGCACTTCAATGTCCTTCTCGTGGTGAGGGGCCCAGAACTGAACATGGCACTCGAGGTGAGGCCTCACCAGTGCCCAGTACAGAGACACCATCACCTCCCTACTCCTGCTGGCCAGGCTAGTCCTGATACAAGCCAGGACACTGTTGGCCTTGTTGGCCACCTGGGCACACTGCTGGCTCATGTTAAACCATCTGCCTGCCAACACCCCCAGGTCCTTTTCTGCTGGGCAGCTTTCCAGCCACTCTTCCCCAAGCCTGTGGTGCTGCATGGGGTTGTTGTGACCAAAATGCAGGACCTGGCACTTGGCCTCATTGAACCTCATACAACTGGCCCTGGCCCATTGATCCAACCTGTCTAGGTGTCTCTGTAGAGCGTTCCTGCTCTCAAGCAGATCAATGCTCCCACCTAGTTTGGTGTCACCTACAAACTTACTGAGGGTGCACTCAATCCTCTCATCCAGATCATCAATAAAGATATTAAACAATACTGGCCCCCAAACTGAGCCCTGAGGGGCACCACTGGTGACCAGCTGCCAACCATCACCCTCTGCACAGATTTGCCCATTTGCCCCCAATCTGGCTCTACCACAGCGACTGTTCTGCACTGCACTGGACCAAGGAGGAGATTTGATTTCACTTCCAGCTTTGCCTCTACAAGATGAGGGAATAAATTTTCCCTCTTTCCTATTTCCCCTTTCTGCCAAAGTGAAATGGCTCAGTTTCCTCTTCAGGACGCAGCATCATACACACATAAAGGCTTCAATGAGGTTGCACTTTCAGGTCTAGGATTTTTCAATTAATTTACTACAACTAGAGGAGGAGCAGGAGACTTTAACAGTAACTGAAGTGTTTGTACACACATGCTGACCAGCAGTGCCCAGCTTAAACACGTACAGAAGTGTAGCACACAGTCAGGAGATGTTTACACTGACAGTAGAAAAATCCAGAATGAAGTTACAGGCCAGAACAGAAGTACAATATACAGAACATTTTCATTACCAATGTACTAATCTCTTGCCCCCCTTCCCCCCCCTGCCCAGGAAAACCAAAGCTGTGAAGTTGATCCCAACTGCCAGTATCATACCTCAGGTGCACCTGCTATCTTGAGCTGCAACATCCCTTTTCTGTCCTTGTCTTCACTGTTTGAATACTGAATAGTTTGCACTTGATTAAAATCTGCTAGATGAGTGGGCTGCAGAAAGGTCATGGAAAAAGTGAAAAAAAAAAAAAGTCAAAATTAATGGGAAAATACTTGGCCATCATTCCTGATGCTGCAAATGCACAGGGAGAATTTGATCTCTGAATTACACTTGTAGAAGCCTGTTCCTCCATTTCTCTCCACAAAGTCGTGAGGCTTTGGCTAACCATACATTCACGTATCCACAGGAGTTGCAAAGTGAAGCCAAGCTCCAGGTTTGCCTACAGAGGTCAGTGTTGAGTAACTCCAGGCACCTGCTAAAGTAACTTGGTGGAAACAACCTCTTGCAGGTCAGACTCAACAGTTGTCCCCACGGACCACGCACTCCCAGTGCCCCGAACACAAACCAGAGGGTTGGACAAGGCACACTCTTATACCCGGCTACGTATTCCCAACCATCAGAACTTTTCACTACCTTTGAGTGCAATTTCAATAGAAGTTGGGCATGGACTCAACTGAAGTCCTGCCTGTGAAGGTCCCAAGTGTTTTGCTATGAGAACCTGTCTGAACATAGTTCCTTGCACCATGGGGGTGCATGGGAAATAGGGTAACACAGTCCATCCCAGGTGATGAAAACACTGTTAGGGGGATGAAGTAAAGCAAACAGGCCAGCAATGACTGCATGAGTGCCCAATGCTGACTGATTAAACAAGCTCTTCACTTATACATTCCTACATTTAGACTCATTTTCACATTTCACTGATAAAAAGCCACCGCTAAATGCTTCACATTCTACAAGTGAGCACTTGGCTGGGCACAAAAGCCAAAAAATTCAGTGCTGAGGCTGACACCATCTCTCTACTTAACCCAAGTGCATCTTCTCCGCTCCCGAATCCTCAGTTAATATCTGAACAACAGCTGTACACGCTGAATTTCCCAGCTCTTCTGTGTTCAACTCAAAGATTAGACTTGCCGCTCCCCTCTGTGTGGAGTTCAGTTCCCAACAGGTCATGGTTGTTAAGACAGTAACTGAGACAAAAAAACAGAAGGAAGACTTACATTTGCACCCTTGTCAGTCAGGTAACTGATTCCTTCTTCTGGGCCGATTGCCAGCTCCACTGAAATAATCCAGCTTGACTTCAGAATGGAAGGAGAAAGACAGGGGGAAATTTCAATAGTAAGACAAGAGCTTGCTACGGCACACTATCCTCCAATGCTCTAAATACAGGCTTTACTAATTCATCTCCAGAAGCTTTACAACCCTTCAAACAATTCAAAATCTATTAAAATCAAACAATTCAAGAAGTAGCAAAACTCCTTGGGACAGGTTTCCTGGGGACCCGTGCTACTCAAAATGCACCTCCATGTGTTTTATCTTAGGTCTACATGAGAGCTATTTATTTCCCACATTTCCTCTTCCCACATTCTCACTGCACATCCATGTTCATGTTCTAATTTCTACTCGTGTGTCTATTTTCACAAAGCCGCCAGATTTAGGGCCCTTTTGCAAACTTTGAAAAAGGCATTAGAGGAAAAGTTACAAAGAGAAGCAGCTGAGACATCTCATTTCCTCAGAAACCAGGTGAAAAACTGCTTGTCTTTCCCAAAGGAAGCACCAAGGAAAGTATTTAACAACGTACAATTCTTGCCCTACTAATGAAGTGCTTTTATAACAGTCAACTGAGAAAGCTCTAAGTAAAATCAATAAATGTATTTTCTTCATGAAATCCAAGGACTCATCTCTGCATTTGAATGGGAACCAATTAGTTGCAGAAGTGAAAAAAGCCAGTTAAGACCCATAACTACAGCAGATATTCTGGTGACCCTCACATCCCTCTACTTACACCGAGAGCGCACTTGAAGCATTCCTTGTCAAATCTGTACACTGGAGAGAGGATCTCAAAGAACTTCAAAATACTTTCTTCTCTGTTGAGGTTGGCAAACTGTCGAAACGTTTGTTGGATTAATTTCCGTAGTGTTTTGGCCTGTGGATCAAAAGGTTTAAAAAGGGATTATTTTACATCTAATCAGCGATGGTGCACTTCTCGGTCACNCCTCGATATCTCTTGTGCTGAGGTGCCCAGAACTGGACACAAGACTCAAGGGGTGGCCTCACCAGTGCTGAGTACAGGGGCAAATCACTACTTTGCATCACTACTGGCTTCTTTATCAATGAGATGCAGACAATTCTCAAGAAATAAAACACCTTCAATCTGTAAGTAATGGTTCTGCCTTCTAGCTTCTGCTTGGGAACAAAATTTATTCTATCTATTATAAAGGAAATATCTAATAATGTTTTGAGTAAATTATAATAAAAGACATCATGTCAACCTTTGCAGGACCTGTTTTTCCTAGATGTCTTTTTGCTTCCAGCTTCCCAAGTGTCTACCAATATAAACCATGGCAACCTGCACCTTCATATTAGGTTTTATACTTAAATCACCATTCTCTTCTCTGGTAGCAACAACCCAGCTGTAGCTGTATCTTCATCTCGGACTATCCATAGTGGATTCTTAAAGTCTGATAATATGCAAAGGTATAAACAAAGATAAAGTTTACATAGTAAATTAAAATGAATGTAAAAAATAAACCCAACATTTAAATTAAACTGTTCTTACTATATTTCCTATCTTTTCATTAACTGTTTTCAGGGTAGAAACAACCATTTTAAAAAAGCAGCAGAAATTCCCCTCCCAACATCTGGGACAGTGGGACAGAGCAAGATGTGTCTTGCATATCCTGAAATACATATCCTGAAAAATAAAGTATGTAAAGGATAAAAGAAGACTTTCAAAAAACTGCATTTAAAAAAAAAAAATCAGGATAAAAGGATAACTGAACTAAGACTTATGAAAAGTGAAGAATTCTCCTGTACACAATGTATAATCCCTGGGAAAGCTGCCACTCGTATGAAAATAGAAGTGAGTCTTAAAAGCCATTTCTTTAATATGCCCCTAAACTGAACAAGCAATCAAGAATCCTAAATAAAACCATCTGTTTCTAAACACTAGAATTCATCTGGACAAAGGTTGAGTGCCTTCTCCTCATCTGTCCCAATCACAAGAACCAGAGAATCGTTTAGGGTGGAAAAGAGGAGCCACGGGGACGTTCAGGCAGTGCTGTGGGGCCAGGGGACCCACTGATTTTTCATTGCTGTTTACATCACATAATGCCAAATTGTCAAAACCACAAAGACATCTATTATTTTTCCCCTTTGCCAAAGCTTGACCCATAGCTGAAGTGACTGAATGGCTTTAAAAAAACCTTGGTAACGCCCATTTCTAATGTACCTTCTGACTAACAATGACAGACGGCAAACCCGGGCTTATTTTTGCAATATGTCAAGGTTAACACAGGAATTGCCATTGTTTCTCTGCCCAAACATATCTCAGTGTCCTATTGTAACAGCATTAAAGCTCTTCATGCTTTCAGGTTGCCCGTAGCAGCTCCAGGCACTGCAAGAATATAAACTTCCTTTTGCCGTTAGCGCTTCCAGCCGGGTCAGGCAGTCATTTTTAGCAAGCCTTTAAAGAACATTCCAGAACTCTACATAGTCAGGATTTTTAAAAAGGAGTGTTCAGAAAAGAATTGCTCCAATAGCAGTGATCCAAGGGGGTTTGTATTCACACACAAAATGAGGATCAGTTTTGCCACGAGAGGATAAAAACAATCCGCTGGCGCCAGTGGTCCCAACGCTTTCAGCCACCCAGTTGTTCCAAAGATACTTTATTCCACCCATGGTTTGCTCTCTTGGACTGTGTCAGCATCCTCCTGACCTCCATGCATAATGGCAGATGGTATTTGGACTTTGGAAGTCCACAAAGACGACTTTTCACTCTGAGATCATTAACAAGGTGTAAATATTAGAAAGTTAGTTTGAAAATCACCCCCAAAATGTTGGTTTAGTTTAAGTAGATGTTTTTCCTTGCGGTGTTTGCAGCCTTGCTCTGCTATACCCACGGACCACGTGGCTCAGCTAAACACAAGACAGTGTCACAGAGTCACAGAATGCTAAGGGGTTGGAAAGAGACCTCTGGAGATCATCTAGTCCAACCCCCCTGCCAGAGCAGGTTGCACAGGAACGTGTCCAGGTGGGTTTTGAATGTCTCCAGAGACGGAGACTCCACCACCTCTCTGGGCAGCCTCTGCCAGGGCTCTGCCACCCTCAAAGTCAAAAAGTTTCTCCTCCTGTTCAGATGGAACTTCCCATGTACAATTTGTGCCTGTTTCCTCTTGTCCTCTCACTGGGCACCACTGAAAAAACACTGGCCCCTTCCTCTTGACACCCACCCTTGAAGTATTTTTAGGTGTTGATCAGATCCCCCCTCAGCCTTCTCTTCTCCAAACTAGGAAGACCCAAGTCCCTCAGCCTTTAATAGGGGTTTCATGTTCATTAAAAAGCAGACCCATGTGTCATCTTCACAGGCCCAGTGTTTCTTCCACGTCTTTGCAAGGTTCTACTCAACGTCACGTTCCGGCAATCCCTCCTACTTCCTTCTGCTTTTCTCTCTATTTCACAATTCCTAAAGAGCAGTTTGCTTTGGTGGTCAGTCTTCTGGCTCCATAATAATATTTTTTGAGACAGTTACTCATTCTTTTACGTCTGGAGCCTTTCACCACAATTCCTCCCATTACAAGTGAATAGAATTTCAGATAATCGCTTAAATTCAAATGCAGAGGGATTACTTGAATCCACTTGACTTCATTAGCTTCTGATTTTCATAAGACCTGAAACAAAACCTCTTAAAGGCAGACCTTTTCTGTTTTTCCATTTAAATCACAAAGTAGAAACTTTCTAAACCTGATGTAAAAATCTCTTATTTCTAGAAAGCCAGCATTGCCAAATCCAGCTCTAAAATACCAATTTATGATTTAGACTCTCATGAACGAATGGTGAGAGATATTCCACCACGACACTGAGATCAAGTAGGCCACAGCTGTAAAAATACTTGCTGACCATTCTTACCCCCCCTTAAAAAACATGTTAAGAAAAATGTGCAATTTTTTCTCTGGGAACACACAGACTTTAATGGAAGTGAGATTCAAGAAACATTTATAGTCTTAACTAGGATTAATGTAATGGAAATTACTGGAAATTGTCCTTAACTATGCTGGTTTCTTACACATCCCCTTCCTCTTTCTCCAAATTTCTCATTTCCTTTTAAGGGAGAGGGAAAAAAATTATAAGGTATTTGATACTAAAAGATCTGAGGCCTCGTTTTTCTGAGACAGTAGCTCAGCAAGGCCACATATATCATAACATCACAGAATGGTTTGGGTTGGAAGGAACCTTAAAAATCATTGAGTTCCAACCCCCCCTGCCCTGGGCAGGGACACCTCCCAGCAGAGCAGGTTGCTCCAAGCCCCATCCAGCCTGGCCTTGAACCCCTCCAGGGATGGGCAGCCACAGCTTCTCTGGGCAACCTCTTCCAGTGTCTCCCCACCCTCACAGGAAAGAATTGCTTTCTAGGATCTAATCTAAATCTCCCTTCTTTCAGTTTAAACCATTATCCCTTGTCCTATCGCTAGATTCGCTGATTCCCTTCCCACCTCTCCTGTAGGTAACTACTGAGTTCTGCCAGCACAAACTGCACAACAATTCCCTTACAACTATACAGCAAGAATAATAATGCAATCTTCACATTTCTGACACTGATTTTTTGGGGGAGGGATAATATACAATTGACTAGAGTTATAATTACCTTCACTGAATCTAGTAAACTCTTCGGGAAAAAACGTCTTAACCCAACATCTTTCCTGAAACAAAAACACACACAGCATTAATATAAAAACCATTGTTCAACATTGCATCACTGGTTTTCAGAGTGGTGCTCTGGGTTTGGTTGTGTTTTGGTTTTGATTTAGCAGATGCACTAGAGTCAATGATTTTCATAGTAAGGTCCTTGATAAAATCAGAGTGACAAACACAGAACCATTAAAGTGCTCACTGCAGCCTCTCTACAGCAAATCATAGAATGGTTTGGGTTGGAAGGGTCCATAAAAGATCATCTAGTTTCAACCCCCTGCCCTGGGCAGGGACACCTCCCACCAGAGCAGGTTTCTCCAAGCCCCATCCAGCCTGGCCTTGAACCCCTCCAGGGATGGGGCAGCCACAGCTTCTCTGGGCAACCTCTTCCAGTGCCTCCCCATCCTCACAGGAAAAGAATTTCTTCCTGAGATCTAATCTAAATCTTCCCTCTTTCAACTTAAAACCATTATCCCTTGTCCTATTACCCCACTCCCTGATAAAAAGTCCCTCTCCAGCTCTCCTGGAGTCTCCTCAGGTACTGGAACGCGGGATGGCACTGTCCTCTAGATTAAATTCAAAATTACATCATGTTTACAGCAGGTACCTGGGTGTGGAAAGTGTATTCTTTATAATGTTGGCTTGGAGACCGAGAAGATTAGAGAATAAAAACTGTGTTGTAATAATTTATAGAATATTGACAAATTATTTAGAGCCTGTAGGGAGCTGAGAAGGGAACAATGTGCAAATGGCAAACCCTAATATGCATCTATTAGAAATAAGCAGGAGAGAGAGCACGAAGAGACAGACTTCACCTCAGTGGGCACGTTGACTGCTGCTCCACTACTGGTTTACCCTTTGCAGGACTCTAATTAAAGTGGATTCTTTTTTATTTTGTTTTCATTTCCACTGTCACTTTTTCTTCATATTGAACATTCCCAGGTTTTTACTGCATGTAACCTCACTTCCTGCACCTCTACATCAGGCTCCTAATTCTGTGAGCTTCTAGGTTGCAAACTGAATTGCACTGAGCTCTCCTTCCCACTTACAGAAGGGCTACAGCCCTCCTTTGAAACCCAGAGCCATAACGATGTTTGTGGCTCCCATGCGCTGCTCCCAGTTTATATCTGAGGTGTCTATCTATCACTGCAACTCAACTTGGAGCTTCAAAAAAGGTGCCTGAGAAGATGCCCGAGATGTGTTACTGCAGATGATGATCACCACGCAACCAGGTCTATCAAATGGTACCTGACCGTGAACGAGTTGTACCGTATTAGCAGGAGATTTGCATGAGAAAAAAGAAAAACTTGGAAGAAAAATGTAAATACAAACAGGACTTATATCACGGAATCACTGAATGCTACGGGGTTGGAAGGGACCTCTGGAGATCATCTGGTTCAACCACCCTGCCAAAGCAGGTCCACCCAGAGCAGGTTGCACAGGAATGTGTCCAGGTGGGTTTGGAATGTCTTCAGAGATGGAGACTCCACCACCTCTCTGGGCAGCCTGTGCCAGGGCTCTGACACCCTCACAGGACAAAAGTTCCTCCTCATGTTTAGATGGATCTTCTTATATTCAAGTTTGTGCCTGTTTCCTCTTGTCCTCTCACTGGGCACCACTAAAAAACTAAAAGTCTTCTTTCTTCCTTTTGACACCCACCCTTGAAGTATTTCTAGGTGTTGATCAGATCCCCCCTCAGCCTTCTCTTCTCCAGACTAAAAAGACCCAAGTCCCTCAACCTTTTGTCATAAGAGAGATGCTCCAGGCCTCTCATCATCTTGGGGGTCCTCTGCTGATCCAGCAGTTCCCTGTCCATCTTGAACTGGGGAGCCTGGGAAACTGGACACAGTAGCCCAGATGGGGCCTCACCAGGGCAGAGCAGTAGGATGACCTCCCTCGACCTGCTGGTCACTGTCCACCCCAGCATGCCATTGGCCTTTGTGTCCACAAGGGCACATTGCTGGCCCATGGTCATCCTGTTGTCCATCAGGATTCCCAAGTCCTTTTCCTCAGAGCTGCTCTCCAGCAGGTCAGCCCCACACCAGTCCTGGTGCAGGGCCTTAAGGCATTACTGACTTCTTTTCCTTTAAATTTAAGAGGTTAAGATCTCTTTTAAACAAACACTACTTGTGAAATGGGTATGAAAGTCAGCTTTCCATGACTGCATGCTCTGCATGTAGAGACACATCTGAAATACATTTGGGCAATAAAAGAAAAGCCACCAGCCAGGCTGAGACACACAGGATCTACTTACTGCTACTTCACGGTGCAAGAAGAAAGCCAACATCAAGGTCAATATAAGAAGCTTACTCAGAATAAGCAAACAGGGTATTTTTAAAGCTCTCTGAAGGCAAATAGTGTGCAATTTCACAAAACATACTAAAAGCATCCTTGGCTGAGAGGAGCAGGACGTTGGTGGTCAGCAGCAGACCCTGGCAGCTGTGCACTGACAGTGAGCTGAGAGATCATCACACCTTCATCAATGTTAATTCCTTCGATGCGTTTCGTCTCAAATGCAAATCAGATGCGGTTTCTCATCCCACACACTTAAAATAAACCTACAGCACTATTACCATCTACATAATATGCAAAGACATTTTGACAAGGAATATATTAGTTTAGCATTAAGCAGTTGAGAGAGAAACGGCGCTTCTGACAATGAAGCAGCCACCATCCCTCCAGGATGACCTGATTCCTTATTAGAACGAGTTCTCGAGTAGCCTTCTGCCCAAACCCCGAGGTGATGAATTCAGCAGCAATTCTCCCACAGAACTCCACCTGACACAACTGGGTAACATCTGGTAATAAAGCGTTTCTTGCATTTAACCGAGATGGGGAATGTATTTCCCGGAGAATTTCACATATGAAGTGTAGATTTCATGCTACAATCAACTCTGGGTACCTATAAATAAGAGCCCAAGCCCTGGAAACTGGACCATGCAAACAGTTTTAAACACACAACCCGACAAAACCCTTCCTTCCTTCCCTCCTCAGCTGCCCTTTCTGGGGAGAAGACGGCCAGCTTGGCTATACACAACTCGGTCCCCCAGATTAACAACTCAGACATCTGTTTTCTGGTTACCAGTAGGAATCAGAAATCATAATTAGTATAATAATAATAATTAGGATAATAATAATTAATAGCAAGATCCTGGTTCCTACAGTTCTACTACAGCTTTGTACTTAACCTCATCTGCTCCGTCCTCCTTGTGGGCTTAACTCATTTTATTTTGTTTTTAATGGGATTAATAAACCAGCAACTACAGCTAGACGACACCGCTTGAAATATAATGATAAGCAGCTTCAGGCAGCATATAGCTCTATTTCCATTTTTCATCTCAATTGAAGTTACAACAAAAAAGTAAGGATAGATTTACATAATAGACTTTAACATGCTTTTTACACAACTGGGGCTGCAGCTGCTCCTTCATATAGCTCCCATTTTTGTATGTGTAATTATCCCTGCTCTATGCTAACAGGCTTCACATTTATTATGAAAAAAAAAAAAAAGTCTTCTTTCATTACATGCAGGCCCAACTATTAAAGGCTACTTAACAGTTTGATGCTACCTACCATTCCCCATCCACATTTGGTCTTGTATGAAAATCCCATCAAAGAGGACTACACATCAAATAGACATCTGACAAAGCCAGGCGAGGAGCAATCACACCAAATGCAAAAAAGTGCCATTTAAAAATTGCACTCAGCTGGTGAAGGGCCTGGTGAGGCACTAAAACTAGAAAAAAAAACCAGCACCAACAACCACCCAAACAAACAAAAAGCCTCACTTGGAGAAATAAATATTACTTGTGCAGATAAACCGTTGTGGGCTAGTAAGGGGGTAAGAGAGAATGACTAAATCTGGGGGTTCTCTGGCACTTTTTACAGGCTTGTAATTATCTACAGCCACTTGAAGGTGCTTTTACTCTGCATCTCTCCCAGCTGATTCCCCTACAAAACACATTTTGCTTCTCAAAGAAAAAGTGATCCTGAAGTGCACAATCCTGCATTTCCCATTTTGGCCAGGATTACACTGTTCCATTTTGCACGTCAGGGTTTTACTTTGTTTTGTCTCTCGCGGTGCCAATTAAGTGATTTCCCACCAAAACAGCTCCTGCTTGGAAAAGGCAGGACCTGAAAGGAGCACGTCACTGTTGGACTGGAAGCAGCCCCAAACAGAGTCCTCCACAAACTCTCACCTCTTACAATTATTAATTAACACTTCATGTCATCTCTTACGCCCCTTGTTTCCTTCCTCTCCTTGTTTCCAAAGCTGTTAACCTGACTCTTACAGTTTGTAGCTTCTGAGTTGCTCAATAACTGACTTAAAAATACCTCTTTCAAACATACATAAACTGCAACCACTGTAGCTCACAAGAGTCCTTTCCCCAAAGAGGGTGAATCGGAATTTCTTCAGGTCACAGAACTTTCACATCTACTTTAAATCACCTTCTAGGTTTGTCTGTCTGCTCATCCCCTTTGTCTTTATTAGGCCTTTGTCTGTCATTCCTCAACCAGGACATTATTTCTACTATTTAGTTACTGACAGAAAACTGAAGTCCTTCAAAAAGCCCCTAATTCAAACAAAACCAAAGCTTTAAAAATTCAGCACAGCTGGGGGAGCACTACAGGAATAGCCAGCAGTATAGAAATCAGAAGGCAATTCCCTAAAGTTATCTTTGCCTATTAAAATCATATAGGTACCTCAAAAGCCCTTGTGAACTTATTCATTGTGATGAAAAACCTCATCTTCCACCTCCAAATGCTCTAATTTCACACTTCTGAAAGTTAGCACATGCGCTTGATTAAAAATAGAGCACAAACCAGCAACTTCATTGCTGCACCAACCTTTTATCCCCATTTTATGTTGAACTCAGGCTGTCTCCTCACAAAGCTCGTTAGTACTGAAGAGCAGATCACTGGAGTATGTATATATATATGAAACTGAATTCCTCTGAATTAATACAAATAAACCCAGTTTTCAATCCCTGAAGCTTCTAAAGGATTTTGGATTATTTGGCCTGATTAACTAGTCAAAATACTTTCAGCATAAGGAGGATTCTCAGTCATCTTAAAACCTGTGATACACAGCTAAATAACCTTGCCAATCGCCAGGTTGCCGTTCAGGAAACCCACACACTGAGCCAAGAGAAGAGAAAACCAATACCACCAACATTTTCAAGGAACTCCAACTTTTACCACAGATGAATCACAACTGAAGAATGCAGCTACCCACCAAAAACCATTCAGAAACAGAATCACCTTACAACCAGACTGGAAGAACCCACAGACATCAGAAAAATTGCAAAAAAACACAACAATAATAATAATAATACGCCTCGTGATGAGGTTTAAACAACTCCAGTCCTGGAGCTCAAGGTGCTTTTCCTTCTCCTGTACCTTGAGAGGTTTCATCATCCCTTTCTTGTGTTAAAGCACTTGAAGATCTCAAACTTCACAGAATAAAAAATTACCACAGAAACTTCTTGTTACTAAACCGAATTAAATGTCCCGGATTAAGAAACAGGTCAAACCTGAAGCCAGAAAACAGTACTTACTCTAACACTTCATAGTTGGACTTCTTTTCTAAAGCATTGCCTCTCATCTCCCCGTAGGATCTCCTGAAGTCAGGAAAAACATTTGAAAGCGACAATTATTGGATGATCCAGCCTAAAACTACAACATTAACACACTCAAAAATCTCCCAGAGACTCACCCTTAGAAAACACTGGCAGAACAGATTCAAATATAAAAATGAGTACATTATTCTCCTAGTGCAACTGATGGAGATTTTTATTTTACAAAATAACTTGGTGGAAGGGACACCACACAGGACTATAGATGCAGCGCCTTTCAGAGCCTCTTTAAACCAGGTCAGCCACGCTGCGACAAAAAGAAGGGATTTAATCTGCTCTTCTACCTTTGCAATGTCTCCCTCCTCGTGTGTTGGCACGTAGCAGGGAGATCCAGAGGAAGCAGGGAACGCTAAAACCTTAACAGTTTCAATCTACATGTGTTCATGCTCATTAATAAATAAATCAAGAATGAGCAGCTGTTGATGGGAGAGAGCTGGGATTGTTGTTTTCACTGGGCAAGTGGACCAGTAACACTTATGGAAAGAGGGTCAGCTACCTCTCATGAGAAAGCTCTGAAGAGCCAGGGCACGAGGCTCATGGAGAGCAGGACTTGGCTGACAGAAAGATCAGGTTTTGAAATGAAGCACCAATGATTTTCTAAGGGTGGAAGCAGTTCACAGTTACACGATGAAGTTTTGTTCTCTCTGGGGCTACGGGCAAAATTTAGAGCAGAGACACCAGGTTCTCCTACGATAGCCAGGCAACTTCATAAGCCTGAATTTGCTTTTTCTTTCAGAAAGTCCTGTTCAAAGGACACTAATTCTCTCCTAACCAGTTTACATTCACCATTAATTTCTTATCATCATTACTTCCTCCCGAATCCCCCCCATGCGAGACAACAGCATGACTAAAGCAAACGTTTCAGGCTGGAAATTCTCCATAAATTTTCGAACAACCAAACCAGGCATTTCAAAAGCCGTGCTGGGAGCTCTCTCAGGGATCTCTTCATCTGATAAATTTATCTTTATTTTCCAGCTGCCTACACAGGTGACGGGAACACCAAAACCACCCAAAAGAATCTGTAAGATTTAATCATCTGAAACCAGCACATTAAAAACTGAGTAATTGCAGAGAGGAGAAGGAGCAGCATTTACTTTTCATTACATTCTCCAGCTGTAGGGTGTGTATAGGCACAATGACCAAAGTATTTGCTAAATAACACCACAGATGCTTTTTGGTTTTAAGTTCACTTCACTGTTCTCCACAAGCCTTTGAATTATTCAGACGACGAATTCACCCAAAAAGCAGTAGCAAGATGTCATTAGTTGGTTTTTTTTTAAATTAATGCTAATTTAAAAGTCACTAGAAATTGGTTACAACCCAGTCTATTCAGTTTTTCTTCAAACCACTTTGTAGCAAAAATAGACAAGAGTCTTACCATGTTTTACTCCACGACAGTGAACAGAAATCGATGGACTATAAAGCAGTTTCAAAACTGATGGATACAAACAGGTTGAGCAATAAATGAAATTATCAGCTCACCGGATTTCAAGGCAACCCAGCTTCAAAGCGATTTCCTGGTCCACTTGGTCTGCGATTTCTAACATGTAGTCGTTTTTCACCTATAGCAAAAGAAGCAGGTACGTGTCAGAGAGAGATCGGTTCAAGGGCTGACACAGACTGAAATACTGCCCAAACAGCTTCAGAATAAATATGCTTTAAGTTTGATTTTTTTTGGCATTATTATATCCAGTGCAGGAAGAGGAAAGAAAAAGTTACGTTGACATTCTCCACAAAGGGGCTGCATCTGTGACACTCTGTGATTTTTGTAAGAAACCCACTTCAGCTGCAATGAATTTGATAAAATTCTTCCTCCTATCTACATCACTATTCCTTATGTTTTATTAAATGTAACCAAAATCTACCCAGGAACCGAGCAGGCAGTTGCACCTGCGTCCAATAGATGTGAAAGTCTGAAGCACTCCTGAACCATCTTGGTCAAGAGTTCAGAATTCTGTAGGTGCAGGCAATCACGCCTATAAACCAGACAAATGCCAGTACATTGCTGTGAAAATACTAAAAGCAGTAAGTAAAAAGAGTGGTATTTGACAATCACACTGCATACTGACTTAAAGTAATGTTTGAATTAGCAAGAAGAAGAAACAGGAGGGAAACTAGATGGTTACCATCTACATTAAGGAATAAAACCAGCCAAGGAACGTGCTCTAACCTGGAGGAGGCCAAACACTATGCTAGGGCCACCTCTCCTGAAGACCAAACCAGGGTATTTAGTTACAGAATGGTCTGGGATGGAAGGGACCTTAAAGATCATTAAATTCCAACCTCCCCTCCCCCCTGCCATGGGCAGCAACATCTCCCACTGGACTGTGTTGCTCAAAGACCCCTCCAGCCTGGACTTCAACCCCTCCAGGGATGGGGCAGACACAGCTTCTCTGGGCAACCTCTTCCAGTGTCTCACCACCCTCAGAGTGAAAAATTTCTTCCCACTATCTAATCTACATCTCCCCTCTTCCAGTTTTAAGCCACTACCCCTTGTCCTTGTAAAAAGTTCCTCTCCAGCTTTCTTGTAGGCCCCCTTCACATACTTGAAGGGGCTTATAAGGTCTCCCCAGAGTCTTCTCCTGTCCAGGCTGAACAACCCGAAGTCTCACTGTCTTCACAGAGGCTCTAACCCTCCTGTCTTCCATGCAACAGGCATTTTTTTTCAGTAACGTAGCTCTACAGAAGTACACTTTTCTTTAATGGTTCGTGTTACCCACAATCTCAAATTGAATCTGAAATTATAAACCTGCTATTGAAATCCTAAAGCCCAAGATCCTAAAGCTCTAAAAGGTCCTGAAATATCTCAAAACCACACACACAAAAAAGGAGATTATACATTGTCCCCCTGTACTCAGCACNGGGAGAACTTTGTAGAGTAGGGCTGATGGTTGGAGTCAATGATCCCAAGGGTCTCTTCCAACCTGAATGACTCTTTGATTATGAAGTAAATACACTTCATAAAACGTGGTTTTGAGTGATGACAAGTTGTAAGAAAACCTATCTCAAACCGTCAGTGCTATGAAATCCATAGTTTAATAGATAGGGATGTGAAGCAGGAGATTCAACAACTGAAAGTCCTCCCCAGTCAGAATCCTCCCAGTAACACATGAGCTCGCACCACAGTGCTCCCTCACCACCAGTATGACAGCTGGATCCAAGCTGAGACTACAAAGCAACCAGCACAGGAGACCTTCAAAGTTATGAAGTGTGTGAAAAGCATTAATTTGTTAAAGATGCAAAAGGAGAAATAAGATAAATTGTGCAAGAGTGAGACTAGGAACTATTACAATGGCTGCCACACCAGGAGAAAGCTTCTGCCCTCTGAGCTCGTGCAGGTACTCAGTGGAACAATACAGTCAGCTTTTAACTCTTCTCAATTCTACTCCCACAGACACCGAGGAGACAGAAGGAAAAGAAGTAACTGGCCTTCAGCATCATGTAGTTTGCTGTTTGCATTCACATCTGGAAATAATACAGCTGTATTCCCATGGCAGTAATACACATAATGAGTAGAATGCCTTTTTCTTCATTATGCCTACAATTAAAAAACCAATCAACCAACCAACTTCTCATGTAAAACAGTATTCTATTTGAGTTCTTCTGGTAACATTTACAAAGATTCATTTGATTAAGGGTTAAACAAAAGAGCCTCCCCAAACCACAGACACCATCCATCTGGTAATTACAATGGCCCCAAGTGATACAAAAATAGAGATTCTCCACTTATTCCACCCATTCCTTGAGGCACTCAGACGCTGAGAAGAACTGACTGAAGCAAAGTATCTTCTCAATCCTGACACATGAAACTTCCCAGGGCAGAAACTGCGCTAATTTGAGGCTACTCATCTATCATGGTCCAATTTGTATCCATTTATTTCCACAGCTCATTGCCTTGTAGGTTCCCAGGACCAAAGCACTTCATTCAACTCAACCGCTCGAGAACATCTTCAGTTTCATGCAAAGGTATTTCAAACTGCTGCCAGCTTCAAGCAACTTCAGTCCATAAATAAATAAGCCACATTACCCAAACATGGAAAGTTTGGAGTTTGTTTCCTCTTGCCCTTTGGCCTGGGAGCTTTTCACAAATTCCACTCACGTTTTCCCAGTTTGATTCTGCAAATACAGGCACCAGAACTTGACTGAGAAAATCTGAAGGGCCCTCCTGACCCCAGGAATTTAGATTTAAAAAAAATAAGCATTGTGAAAATTCTCAGCTTATTTTACAAGACAGAAGGGAGAGGTTTTCACTCTGATGCTGCAAGCAGACAGTCGCCTCCTGGAGTGCATCATTTTGGTAGTGTGAAAAGCAGAAAAAAGGCGAGGTTTTTTTTTTGCACATCCCAGTCCAGAAGAGATGGACCAACACAGATATTTCATAAAGGTGGAGTAAATCACGTATCTTCCTTCTACCTCCCCATTTCAGCCAAGAGACTCTCCCTCTCCCTGAATGATTTATTGCCTGGGGGGTTGTATCTGGAGTTCCTTGGTACGGTCACACCGAGTTTCAACTCTTTCCAATTCATCGCCTTACTCAACCTGAAGAGCGGGATAAAAATGCCTGTATCCGCCTCAGAAAGGTGAAAACAGAGAAAACACCCTCCTTTTCAGTGTCCACAAGTGCCTCATCAGGCATGACACCCTCTCATCAAACCCAACAGCCCTACCTGTGGAGCATAAAGCACCGCCTATACATTCTATCCAACTATTTGGCTTAGTGTTTAACCCTTGGGTGGCACACACAGAGTTTATAGGCTTCAGGAAGCCTGTGGCCATAATCTTGCAGCCTAAGTGGACGAGCAGTGCCCTATTACGGGTAGGGAAGGTAAGAAATTGATAGAAATAATTCATTTTATCTTGCTTTTTTTCAGAAACCCACCCATGCACATTCTTCNNGTGGGTGGGTGGGAGAAGCACGTTCAATTTCTGCTCCCAGAATACTAATGAGAGCCTCTCTTATCACCTTTCATTTTTCTCGACTATTCTCTTCGAGATGGCATTAGATCAATGCACCAACCAAAGCTTGTGAAAAGATTAGATAAGGATTTTGCAAGAGGTTCAGCACGAGCCGCGTAACCTCCTCAGCAAAAACCCTGAGCAAATATTAGATGGAAGCGAGGCAGGAGATAATTTAATGGTAATTAAGCACACGCTGCCACAGGGCAATAGAATAGTTTTCCTAGAAGTCTTTTGTGCTTGCTCAATTATTACTTTTATTATTATTGTTAATATAGCGGAGGGAGAGAAACGAGACTATTTTTTGTCTGTTGAAGAGAAAAAAGGCCCCATCTGTAGGAGTGTAGAGCCCATATGCACACAGAGACCCTGGCTAATTTAAAGGATTCTACCAGTTTTGACCGTTGGCCACAAATTCAGAAGCGTGTGAAGAGGGAAGACTAACCCCGACCTGTGGGCTTGGAGCTGCTGGTATCTGTGAGCTCCTGTGTCACCTGCACAACTGTCCTCCTGGGTGGCATGTGCAGACCTTTCTTCACGGCGTGGACGTTCAGTTAACAGCGTGCAATGCCTGGGGGAAGGCTGAAGAGTATGGCATCAAGGTACAGATACACTCTCCAAGCAGAGCAAGCACCACCACTGCTCTTCTGCTCCCCGTTTTCCTTGTTCAGAATGAGTTCTCTACAAAGAGAAGCTGCAGCAGGGTAGGTTCAGACTTGACATTAGGAGAAAATTCTTCACAAAAAGAGTGGTCAGTCACTGGAATGGGCTGCCCAGGGAGGTGGTGGACTCGCCCATCCTTGACTGTGTTTAAGAGTCAATTAGATGTGGCGTTGAGGGATCTGGTGTAGGGGAGAACTTTGTAGAGCAGGGCTGATGGTTGGACTCCATGATCCCAAGGGTCTCTTCCAACCAAATGATTCTATGAAAGGCTAAATCAGAAAATTTTGTAGGATGCTACTTAATATATTTTACCTAGTTTGTTAGAAAACCCCAATTTATACAAACTTGTCACACATTCCTGGTTTTGAAAAAGCCACCCTAAAAACCCCCAACCAACCAAAACAGAAACAGCGAAGCAGCAACCCTTACTGATTTCCACCAGCCCAATGCAGCCTTTAGCCTTCAACTTAAATGAAGCTTTTAAAACGTAAAAGACTCCTACTCAACCCGTGTGCCACTCCTTCAGTTACACCACATCCTGGAGCCCAGATGCTCTGGCAACAGTAAGACTCCGTGACGCCTGAAGTCATCTCAAACGCTTCATGGTGACAACAGTTTAGCAATAAAAGTCCATCAAGACCAGAAGGTAAAGGCTTAGATTTACACTAGGATTATGAATTCAAGTGTTATTCCACTAAAAGGCTACACGTTTTTCATTTGGTAAGGAGCAAAATCCCAAAATATTATGTCTTAAGTGAGTCATTTTCATTTATACTGCTTGAAACACACTTGCTTCCGCTTTACCCATTTTGCATTCCAGCAGACTGTGCTTACTGGAACTCCCCCCAAAATACATTGGAGAACAGTTTAAAGGAGGACAGAGACAAATAATTTCTTGCTGTGATGATTTCAAGCACCTTTTCCCTCAGTTTGTTTTTTATAGTAATGTTCTGACAAGTTTAAATCAGATTTACAGCCAAACAAGTGTATGCTTTGGGGGGGAATAATGTTAGATTTTAATTTTATTTTAATTTTTTAATTTTATTCTGCCTTCAGTGACCTATACATTACTCTTCCAGTAAAGTTGTCTGTTGGAGCAGTTGCAGGCTCTTCAACTGTATTGCTTTTCCATTGTTTAAGCCTTCTGAAATGCACTGAGCTAACTCTTCAGTTTGATTATCCTCCTGTGTCATGGTGTAGGTATACATATATATTGTTTATATTAAGGTGCTGCAGCGGGCCCGGAGAAGGGCAATGGACCTGGTGAGGGCTCTGGAGAACAAGTCTTATGAGTAGAGGTTGAGGGAGCCTGGAGAAGAGGGGGCTGAGGGGAGACCTCATTCTCTACAGCTCTCTGAAAGGAGGGGGTAAGCTGGGGGGGGAGTTGGTCTCTTCTCCCAAGCCAAAGGCAATGGGACAAGAGGAAATGGTCTCAAGTTGTGCTGGTGGAAGTTCAGAGTGGATACTGGGAACAATTTTAACACTGACAGGGTTATTAAGCCTTGGAAGGGGCTGCCCAGGGAAAGGTTTGAGGCATCATCCCTGGAGGGATTTAGAAGGTAGGTTGACACAGTGCTCAGTGACATGGTTTAGTGAGGAGTTGGTTTTATTTTTAATCGGGGTTAGGTTGATGGTTGGACCAGATGATCTTCAAGGTCCCTTCCAACCCAGACAATTCTATGATTCTATAGATTAAACATGGTGTAATGGAAATGCAAACCAGTTTAGGCTCCTGGATGAGCATTATTATTATAGTGTCAGTGTTAAAAGAAGTAACTGGACTTGGATTTGCTCATTCAAAGGCTGGAAAATAAGAATCCAAGTGTGATATACGCTTCACATCTGTAACCTTCTTGGTTGCAACAGCTACAGAGGGGTCTGCTACAAGGAAGGGATGCAAGAAGTGAAAAAATATGAAGGGAAAGCAAAAATACACATTTTGGAGGTAGGAAAAAGAAATCTCATTCATGTTCTCATCAAAGAATAATAATATTAATAATAATAATAATGGAAACAAAACTGTCCATCACTCCCCCCAGCAGACACTGCCTGTGTTCAACGGACACACGCTTAGAAAGGGCAGTACTATTTATAACGAAAAAGGATTCCAAAATTCAGCATAATCCTATGCCACACTGTAGTTCTTGACACACCAACATCCTGATAGTCAGCAAGAATTCGCTTTGTTCATTTACCTTCTATTCTCACTACCATTTTTAAACGATTGTCTCACCCCTGTTCTTCATTGGTTAGCCAGAACAGAAACTTCCTACATCTCTAGGCTTTTGAGCCCTGAAAGTTCAAAGATAGCCTTAAATCAAAAGAAAAGAGAGGAAGTGAACACTGAACCATGAACTAATGAGCTTTCTTTTTCCACAGGGACAAACAGGCATGTAAACAAAAGCCGGGTCTCAGCTCTGATGTCAGGCGTACAAAATATTTGGGGGTTTGCTTGAATGAGCAAATTACTGAGGGTGTAACTTCTAACTTCTCAAAATTTACCAGGGATTAAGGGGCACTTTCCCAGCTTATATAAATGGTGAGCAAATTCCATCTGGTCTGATTTAAAGTAACAACTGGAGGCAGAGGAAAGCCCGTGTTTGCGAAGCTGCAGAAGTTAAGAGAATAGCCCTGCGCGAGCACACGTGATTTAGGGAGAAATCTATCACAGGCCTCGTATTTTATATACCAGCTGCTGCTTTCAGAAGCCATCTGCTTCATTTTCCTGCAAGCCTTTTTGGGTTTTAATGCAGCTGCAGTGTTTCAGGACAAGGCTCTCTCGGGCTGACAAGCCGTTTTGCCAGGGCACTTCATGCAAACCCCGCGCCGGATCTGAATGTCTTTATCAAGAACCAGAGCGAAATCCCTCTGAACTCAGTGCTGAATGCTTCCCAGGAGCTTAAGGATTAAAACAAAACACCTACTTGCTGGGTCTTGAAACTCTATTTTAGGCTTAAATTCCGTAGAAATTATTTCTAACAAATTATCAAACTTTCTATTGAGTTTTCTTTCCAACTGTAATTACCGGGGACATTCTTTAGCAACAGCACTAGCAAGGGGTGTCCCAAAAAGGGCAAACACCAATAATTAGCCACTGCCTTGGCTTTCTCAGTTCATCCAGTGCTACCAAGAAATTTCCCACAGGATAATCTCTACTTTTTGAGGGGGACAGTTTAAAAATAAGCATTCTATTTCTCTTGCTTTACTTTCAAGGTCTGTGACCTACTTACACAATTGAGTCCTTTTTTCTTGCTTTTCTTGCAAATTGGCATCCATCTGAAAACTGCATTTAAGCAGCATTCAGTGACCAAGTACCCCCGAAAGAGTTAAGTGTGTAACTAAAAAAAACCCCAATCACAACACAGCAGATATTTAGATAAGCAAACAAAGACACAAAATGTTCTCTGTACTCTATTTGTAAGAATTGTAATTATAATAGTTTAACAAAGCACGGGAAACAAAGATACACTTTACATCATCTTCCCCTTATCCCTTTGTTCTATCCAGGTATTTTTAGCTGGTGGTGTTTACATTCAGAAATCATGTGCCTGTGCTTAGTGACACTTGTATTAACAAACACAACCTTCCTGGATCTGCAGTAATTATGTATTTATTCTCCTCATTTAACAGCTTAGGTGTGCTCCCGCACCTGCTTTCAAGCATTGGAGGGTTTTTGGTATTCGTGGTAGTGTTTGCGTGGTGCCACCACAGAAGCTGCTCATCGGGGTCTACCTTGTACACTAACACACACCATTCCTGGTGACATCGGTCCAACAAAAGTCCAGAGTAATTTCTCCTGTAATTTCATAGAATCATTTTGGTTGGAAGAGACCCTTGGGATCATTGAGTCCAACCATCTGCCCTACTCTACAAGTTCTCCCCTACACCAGATCCCTCAACACCACATCTCATCTACTCTGAAACACAGTCAGGGAGGGTGACTCCACCACCTCCCTGTGCAGCTGATTTAACAACTCTTAAATCCTGGCTTCTCTAACAGAAAGTCCAGAATACTTCAACATATCCACCAGAAAAGTTGATCTTCAGCAACTNAAACATTAATAAGGTCGCCCCTCAGTCTCCTCTTCTCCAAGCTCAAGAGACCCAGCTCCCTCAGCCTTTCCTCCTATGGGAGATGCTCCACTCCCTTCATCATCTTGGTAGCCCTGCCCTGGCTCCTCCACCTTCTCACAATGGATTCCACCCCCGTTCACCACCAGCAGGTTCCTGCAGGACACTGAAGTTTCTTCTCTACACACTCAGAACAATCAGTTCACAAGAGCGGGGTCCCCACTCCCATCACCACAGCCTCAGAGATCTTACACAAAATTAGCCCTCAGAGATTTTTGCCTCATCTGCTCTCAACGAAGCCCCATATGCCCAGAAGCCCATCTCACGCTTCTAATGCCATCAGGATTTTTAGGAGCCACCTTAATGATTGTAATGGTGGTTTCTCAAATATGCACAGGAGGGAAACACATGTGTTTCTACCCCTATTTACCCATCTGATAGCATTAAGAGTTATTGCAGAAGCTGAGTCTACAGGAGGGAAAATTAAGGCTTTGGCCTTTTCTAGTGGAGTTAAAAGCCCCGATTCAGTATCAGGATAACATCCATTTGCCATCTGCCCTCAGCTGCTCCTCCTCTCCATCTTCCAAGGTCACCGTCTCTCTATTATCTCGAGGTGAACTTTGACATCTCTAACTAATTTTGGAAGCTCCTCTGTTAATAATAAGGGCATTAGGGATGGGGGAGAGGGAGGGGGGCGGGGAATCAACTTCTGACAAGGCTTTGTTAGGGCCAGAAGGGCTAAAAACGATGCCTTCTGTCTGAGCAGGGCGGTCTCCAGATGTCACTGCAATATACACTGCTGCCTCCCAGATCTTCCATAAAGTAGGACTATACTCTTGGGAGCCATAAAGTACTCAACCTACTAAGCCTGCCTGCTAACAGCTAATTTTGTAACTTCTCCCCGACAAAGAACTTTGCTTTTTGAGGACAAATGAGTCCAAGCAACAACAGGAGCCTCAGTAGCTGAAAACCCATCCTGAGCTCTTCCAATTTCATATCTCGAATTATGAGTAACTCACCCAAAAAGTCCACAAGTGCTATTTCCACCACGCCGCTGGGCAGGTGGAAATTTCAGCTCAAAACTTCATCTTTGGGCAGAGTTTGGCTATTACAGAGGTATTTTGGGATGTGAGTGGGTTCCCCATCCCCATCATCCAGCGTGGCTGAGAGAGCAGCCATTTGACCCACAATGTTTGGAAGACACCGAAGTAGCTCCACAAGGGTACAAAGAGCAAGATCCCCAAGAAGAATGTCAGCATGGTTTTCAGAACGTAAATGAAGTTTTCTACTCCCCAAAAAATAATGACTAGTTCATTGAGAAATGGTGAATTTCAGCAATTTCAAGAAACCAACCCCCGTGAAGGGTATCTCACCCATAACTGCTTTCACAAGCTGTGAGGAGCAAATAGGTGAAGGTCTGTTTGATTCCTACCTTCATCATTTTTTAAAAGGTCCTTTTTTAAATATCTTTTGAAGCTGCTGTGATTCTTACATTCATTACCACTTCCCTTTAGGGCAGAGTTTACGTGTCAACCATCAACTCCTCCTCAAAGATCTTTCTTTTTGTTTCATGTATTGTTTTAAACAGGCTGCCAATGTGAGGAACAATGCCAGTTCTTCTCCCTGCGTCCTTGATTTCCTTCAGAGCTTTTCCTGGCAAAGTCATTTGCTTTAGGTCTCCTATTTTTATTAGGGTCTAAGAGCTGTTGTTATTTAATTAGGTTAAAGAGTCCAATTCCCAGCCTGCATTTCAAATTATATCTCTTGCACCTCAGCCTTATAAAACTTTAATCATGAAGTTATTACAGTAATTGCCTGGACCTGAAATTCCCTCCATGTTGAGGGACAGTGTTATAAAAATAATCGAATTTGCACGATGCATTTATCTGCCACAATATAACAGAGAATTTTCATTTAAGGAACTACATTTTAAATGTTATCACTGACCTCACAGACACTACAGAGACAGAGCAAAGAAGTGCCATTTATCCACGAGAAACTTCACCTCCTCTTTCTTTAGAGGATTTTCTTTTTTGGGGGGAAGCAAACAAGTATTAAATTTTTTCTTGTTATCTTTTCAAAAAGTTTCCTAATGAAAATGAACCTGCAGTGGTTGTGTCTGGTGAAACAATGATTCCCCTGGCACTGAATTAAGCCCAACTTTGCAGAACATCATTTAGAGTCATAGAATGGTGAGAGTTGGAAGGGACTTTGAAGATCATCAAGGTCCAACCCTACTGCCCTGGGCAGGGACACCTCCCACCAGACCAGGTTACTCAAAGCCCCATCCAGCCTGGCCTTGAACACCTCCAGGGATGGGGCAGCCACAGCTTCTCTGGGCAACCTGTTCCAGTGTCCCACCACCCTCAGAGTGAAAAATCTCTTCCTGAGATCTAATCTAAATCTCCCCTCTTTCAGTTTAAAACCATTACCCCTCATCCTATCACTCCACTCCCTGACAAAGAGTCCCTCCCCATCTCTCCTGTAGCTCCCTTCAGCTACAAGGTCTCCCCGGAGCCTTCTCTTCTCCAGCCTGAACAACCCCAACTCTCTCAGTCTGTCTTCATAGGAGAGATCCTCCAGCCCTCTGATCTGCCCTAACTTTGAGACCATCCTCTCTCTGTTTGTAATTCCTTCTCTTGTGAGTTGCACAAACCTCGGATTATTTTAAAAGGTGAAAGCAGAACCGGTTCCAGTCCCATGGTCTCCTCTATTACATATATAGGTACATCTCACAGCAGCTCTGGGCTAAACAAGGCAGCACAGACAGAAATTCCAACCTTTTTTTGTTCTTTGGGGTCAACACCCCCCCACCCCCTTCCAGCTTCCTTTTAGAGTCTTCTGTCTGAAGCACAAGGCCAGCAACAATGGAAGGGCTGATGCCCAAGAGCTGCTCCTCCCCACCCTCCCCCCCAAACAGACACTTAGTCCCTTTTCATCAAGGGATAAACCAGCTCCAATTACTGGAGGCCAATGTGTTATTCAAGGATAAATGTGTGCAGGCTCTTGTCCCGCAGTAAAAGGAAGGCAATTCAAGTAGCTTACGTCTGATTCTCATTATATGGCTGTTTTTTAAAGCTGTATTCTATCTATGAGATAGGGCTTTTGGTCCTCACAGAGCTATTAAGGGAAAAAAGAAGCCTCTCCCTTGATTTCCCCAACAGCCACTGGAACGAGACAGAAAGGAAGACACTCACAAGGAATTTTACCAACACGTATTTAAAGCAACTGGAAATGCTCCCCAGAAGTATCAGAGAAATGTGAAATCTGTTTTTTATTACTCCAAACCCTCCAATTTTTAATTCTCCTTTTGTAGCCTTACGCTCGCTTCCTCTGAAGTTTGGTAAAAATGGTGCAAATTGACACAAAAGACAGATATTGTTATTCTTCTGAGATTTACATGAAGGTCAAGTGAACAAAAAAAAGGCTACTTAATGATAAAAATTAACTTACAGTATTTTTACTCAACAATCTTCATGTTTAAGGCTTTGGGGGCAGGGTTAGAGTTGACATTGGTTCAGATTTGGGTGCAGGACACAAAGGGACCCACTGAAGGCTGGCACATAAACCCAGGAAGGGAGCATCTACCAGCTGTGCAGCTGGCATTTCCTGATTTTCTTCATACTTTCACCTCAGAATTCAAACAGCACTGGGTGGGTTCCAATCTGCCTGATTTGGCTGAAATTGTAAGCACTGGGCCTTCAGGGAATAACGTAGTCAATACAGCATCAACCCTAAATGCTCCACTTCATGGAAAAAAAGAGAAGATACCTCCCAAGAGCCATCATCCACTACAGAGTCATGGACTTGTCAGGGTTGGAAGGGACCTCTAGAGATCACCCAGTCCAACTCCCCTGCCAAAGCAGGATTGACCAGAGAACATCACCCAGTTCTGCATCCAGGAGGGGCTTGAAGGTCTGCAGAAAAGGGGACTCCACCCCCTCCCTGGGCTCTACCACCCTCACCACAAAGAAGTTTTTCCTCAGATTTGAATGGAACTTCCCGTGTTCCAGCTTGTGCCCATTGCCCCTTGTCCTGTCACTGGGAACCACTGAGAAGAGTCTGGTTCCATCCTCCTTCAACCCACCCCTCAGATACTGATAAAGCTTTAATATGGTCTCCCCTTAGCCTTCTCCAGGCTCAAGAGTCACAGCTCTCTCAGCCTTTCCTCACCAGGGAGATGCTCCAATCTCTCCACCATCTTTGTTGTCCAATGCTGGACTCTCTCCATTAGTTCCCTGTCTCTCTTGAACTGGGGAGCCCAGAACTGGAGGCAGTATTCCAGTTGTGGCCTCACCAGTGTGGAGTAGAGCGGGAGAATGACCTCCCTTGACCAATTGGCCACACTCTTCCCTACACAGCCCAGGATGTGATGGGCAATGACAAGGGCAGATTGCTGGCTCATGGATAGTTTACTATCCACCAGGAACCCCGGATCCTTCTCCTCAGATGTGCTTTCCAGCAGGTCCACCCCTAACCTATACTGGTGCCTGGCATTCTTCCTCCCCAGATGCAGGACACTTTGACATCTTCCAAATAGACCAGTACAAAAGACAGAACTCTAGCACTAGTTTGTTGATCAGAGCTCTCAGCTGGGATGTAAAATGACGTGCCTTGACCGCACAGCTCCTCCTGTCCAGGGGATCAACCTGAGCATCAGCCTCTCCCCCATCTCCAGCCCCAAAGCCTGAAACACAGATGCTCCTTCAAGCTGCACAGTACCAATATTCATATGATTCACTCTGACCTTCCATGGGGTGTGCTCCTCCCCCTTCACATACGCTAATTTTAATCCTTTGCTCTACAGATTGCCAACCAGGGGCACTCTTCTGAAAACTCTCATTAAGTGCCCCGCTTTTATACTTCCAATTAGACCAGTTCACACCCACTGCAGATGGCAGAACGACCAAACCTCCCCCCCTCAGCTTACAACCGGCTGCACCTCAAGCTACAAACAATTCTGCTCATGGGGTCAGGATTCGTTCAAGACTCTTGGAAATAACGAATATACCCAAAACAAAGGGAGGTCAGGGCATCCTTAAAATATTCAAAATTAAGGGGAGGAAAGCAAAAAAAAAAGGGAGAAAGAAGTCACTAAGTCCAAGCTGAGAAGACTGAAATGGTTGCACCATTTTTACAGGGCAATGCACTCGCTGGGGTGAATGGGAGCAGTCATGCATGGGAAGCTACCAACGTGTGCCAGTTTCCAGTTTAACAGCCCAGTAACTGTGGTTTGGGTCAACTGTATGAATAAACACTGTCTGTTGACAGGGATTAAAGTAACACATTGTGATCTTTACAAATGTTCCCTGCTTGTCTGGAAGAGGAAGATCACTTGAGGATTCAGCCTCTCACTCAGGCTTTCAGCTTCTTTTTCAACAACACTGTTGTTGCTCTGCAACTCTAATCCAAGAAAATAATTACATTTCCTAAGATCCACAGACAATTCCTGGGTGACAGAGGTCACCACGTTTCTTTTCTTTCTCCATGAACGTTTTAATTTGATGTACCTTTTTAATAAGTCAGACAACACGTGTTTAGATGTTATCAAGCCATGTTTAGATGTTACCCAGCCTCATCTTGTAAAGAAAGATTTAGTCACAGGCAGCATCTGGTCCCCAAAATCTTTCTCTTGTTTAATACACAAGACAGGAATGTGTTTGACTCTGTTACTGGGTCCTACACTTTGATTACTCCCAACATAGTTATTTCTGGGCAGAAAGCTCCAGATAGGTGTGTGTGCAGGTAGGATTTCTGTACATTCTGATCTTCTTGCCTGTACCATAGAACCAGAAAATGGCTGGAGCTGGAATGGACCTTAAAGATCTCTGTGTTCCAACCCCCCTGCCACAAGGGGCAGAGATAAGATGATGTGTCTGATTGTGAAGGGTGAGCTGTGGTTAGCAAAGGAGGATGTTAAAATGACAGGAATAACAGAGAGAGAGGAATAGAATGTGAAAAAAATGTCTTCCCTTGTTTTTTCCACGTTCCCCCATGTTTTAGGCCTGTTGTATGATGCAGTGTTACTGCACCAATTCTCTTCCTGCCTTTTTTCAGTAAGGCAGTGGGGTTGCCTTCACACTTTACCAGATAAAATTAAATGTCCTGATTTATTCAAGAGGCCATGTGAGACTTATGGAGCCAACCAGAATCATGGCCAGAGAAGGACAGCTCTGAGAAGTTGTGCACCTGATCTCCATGACAACGGTGACCCAAATACCTCACGGCACCCCAGAACGAAAACCAGTGACTTTAGAGGAACTGGAGTTTGAAATACCTCATGATAAGGTGGAGAGGAAATGAGAATACAAATAAAAAAATAAAAATAAATAGGTACAGTGTGCAAAGAGACAAGCACCTCTGTTTTTAATTTTATAACAGAATTCAGATTGAGGGCATCGTCAGACACAGGCAGCTGTCGTCTCTGCAGATCAATTCCTGCTGCCCTTCATAATCATTTCTGTTCTAAGCCATTTGTATTTGTTTCTAGTGATTTCCACAAATTCAGTAAAAACCCGTGTCTCAGAAAATGCTAAAAATAATATTCCTTTGGCATTTGAAACTCCTTGCTTGAAAGAAATAGATCCCTGAGGTACAGGTGAGCGGAGACTGCAGGGTCCCCAGCTCTTGGATGGGAAATGATGCTCTTCAGGAAATTATTTTGGAGCTCCTCACCCACTTTAGCATCACAGAAATCACAGGTCTCCTAAGTTTAAAGCCAGTAGGAAATCAGTCACCTGCCACTGAGGTTCCACATGAGGAACATTTTGCTGTTTCTAGAAGAACCTCTGGTAGTACTAAAAAGTCACCCAAAATTCAGACATTTTTAGGCTGAGAAGAGTACTTGACACACGTCAGTTAAACTAGAATGCTGAGTTCAGAGAAGCACTGGACTAGGATTGTCTTTGCAGAAGTCAACTCCATCATATATCAGTAATAGAATTTCACCACACAGTGAAAGAATTAAGCCATTTACCTACAGCAGAAATGTGTGTGTGTACAATAGGAGACATTTAAGAAATTCCTTGCGTCCTGATTTTAGGGAATGTTGCTGAAGAATTATGGTATATCCCAAGATATTGGGATATACCATAATCTAACCTAAGATCAGGATATTTTGGAACGTGGCAGAGACACAACAAAAAGAAAAGTAACCCATGGGAGTAGTTTTCCTCAGTAGAAGCCTTTGGGGTTTGAGTAACACAATCAGCAATTTATGTTGTTCCTTTGACACAACAAAACTCATCAGGCAAAGAAAAAAAATTATATATGTATACACACATATATATATTCCCACTTCAAAACAAAACTTCAGAGCTTTTCTGGTGGAGCTCTGCATTTTAGCTGCCTTCACAACCCCTCTCCCCCTGCCTCATTCCTACCTTATCTCTCTCGTTACAATACTCCATCAAACAACTCCTTTCAAGAACCCAGATTAAAGCTAATCCTCCAAGTACTAGTACCAAGTAGTGCTTAAAAGTGACCCAAACCCATATCTGCTCCACAAACCTGTAACCATCAGCAAAACAAAAGTAGTCTGTTGAGCACTAACAGTATTTCAGCATATGAAGACAGACAGGGCACCGCACAGACACTGGAAAAGACCCACCTAGTAAGTAGCCAGCAAGTCACTTTAGGTTTTAATTTTCAGAGATGGATTACTAAAATTAGGGGACGCTATAACTATTCTCATCCAGACCCCTCTAAGTGCTACCTCTACGATTCAAATTATTTAAGTAAAGAAAACAAAGATTTAGGCACGTGGATTACAGAGACTTTTACTATTATGCAATTTTAGTAAGGATACTCCAATCAAGAAAACTACCTAATAATATGAATGGAAAAAAAACCCATTTCATGGTTGTAGTGAAACTTCCCACTTACCTGCACTTGCAAAAACAAAGACATTCAGCATTTTAACAGAGCTTTTTAAACAAATGAGAAACCATCTGAGCAGTAAATTTTACCAGAGTTAAGACAACAACCACAGAGTTACCTTGGCTTTGGAAAAACACTCCTCACCACTTCCCAGGGAGGAAGATGCCACAGGCTTCACACCCTTTCTGCTTTAGCTATGCAACCTTCAAATTAACCAATTTCTGTGTCTGCAGCAACATGTTATCAGCATGAAAACAAAACCAGCCAGATTTTCCCAAATTTGTGCCAGCAAAAAGAGAAGAGCAGCAGAACTGAACATACCTGCTGATAGAAAAAATTTAGAGTGGGTTTGTCCTCGGTGAACTGGTTCAGAAATCCTTTGGGCAGGTACCGAATTCTCAGTTCGTATCTGAAACACAAGGACAAGAGAACTGCTGAGACGATAGCAATCACTGAGTACATTTAGGATAAAGTATATTAAATAATCTACTGATGAGAGGAAGAGCAAACACGATCACTTGCTCTTACATTAAGATTTCACCACAAAAGACATCTGCAAACACTCTTTAAAAAAAGGAAAAAGTCAAAACAAACTCAGAAGACTGAAGGGAAGTTTCCTCTCCTGAGTACTCAGAGTGCCACACGGGAATGTAGCATCTGACCGTTCATGAAGATGTTTAGGAAGCACCTTTGGAATCAAAACACACACAAAGCCCTGCTGCTTTCTCAAAGCTTCAATGAGGATCAAAGCACCAAGGCGTGGAGCAGAGTTATCAGGTCCAGATCCACGGGAAGGGAAGCACCAATTGGTGATGACAGCAGACGAGCTGCCATAAGCACCGATGCCACCCCCGGCAACGGCTTTATCTTTGGTTATCACAAGCACAGGACTCAAAACGCATCCCGCTGCTCCAAGTGAGACTGACAACCTGTGATACCCACCAGGGAGCCACATCCAGTGTGGCCAGTTGGTCAAGGGAGGTCATTCTCCCCCTCTAATCCACACTGGCNGCAGAGCCCTGGCAGAGGAGCCCAGGGAGGGTGTGGAGTCCCCTTCTCTGGAGACCTTCAAGCCCCTCCTGGATGCAGAACGGGGTTATGTGCTCTGGGCAATCCTGCTTTGGCAGGGGAGTTGGACTGGGTGATCTCTAGAGGTCCCTTCCAACCCTGACAAGTCCATGACTCTGTGATCCTATGGCCATAACAAGGGCTTTGCTCAAGGAACATCACTCAGCTCCTCCTTTGATTAAGTGCTGCAATATTCACCTCTGAATTGTTTCAAAAGGTTTTGAAGGGATTTCTCTGTAAAAAGGTTTCCTGCTTCCTCATTCATCATCAAGATGCACACAAAAGCTGAATGAACCCGTTTCCAACACGACAATCCTATTTTTCATGTTAATAGTGCATCACAGAGCGAGGTGCATTCAGAGTTAGCCTTGATTCATGATCTACACCAACTCTTGATCCTTTCTCAAACCCTACACTACTACTTCCAAACCCTAAATTTAGCATTATTGCCTGTGCTGTGCTGGTTGACATACCCTGCACGTATCCTCTTCTAATGCGTTCCAGCAGTGAAATTCTGATAATAAATGTCCTCCTCCCCTTCATTGTGCCAATAGGGCATACCCTGAGTATAAAACCCTTTATAGCCCTTCCCCAAAATGAGTTTATTTAACAATCTGCTCGTGATGGTACGAGCAAACATCTAAACGTTTCAATCGGTTGGTTTCAGCAAGACAAGAACTTCTTTTCAGCAAGTGATTTGGCTGCCTGTAATCAAGGTTTTTACAGGCCTGTGATAAAAAGCTACGAGGAGTTACTGCTGCTTAGGATTCCACAAGAAGCTGTGGAGTTCTTCTTTGCTTTGAAAGTACTGAATAATAATACTATGAGCAAAGATTCTTCATTAAAAAGTGCATTTAACACCTGCCTGGGTCTGCCTTTCAAGTGGAACCCGAAGCCAACCCATCTGCTCCAGTCTCTGTTGCCTTCCCATAAATAAGTCCTGGGGTTTTGTTTGTATTTCACTTGTCATAGAATCATAGAACCGTTTAGGTTGGAAGAGACCCTTGGGATCATCAAGTCCAACCATCAGCCCTACTCTACAAGTTCTCCCCTACACCAGATCCCTCAACACCACATCTCAACGACTCTGAAACAGTCAGGGATGGTGACTCCACCACCTCCCTGGGCAGCTGATTCCACTGACTGACCACTCTCTCTGTGAAAAATGTTTTCCTAATGCCAATCCTAACCCTACCCTGCTGCAGCTTGCAGCCATTCCCTCTTGTTCTATCGCTAGTTGCCCGTGAGAAGAGACCAGCACCAACCCCTCTACAATGTCCTTTCAAGCAGTTGTAGAGGTGATGAGGTCTCCCCTCAGCCTCCTCTTCCTCAAACTAAACAGTCCCAGCTCCCTCAATCGATCCTCATCAGATTTATTCTACAGGCCTCTCACCAGCTCCGTGTCCCTCCTCTGTACTCGTTCCAGCACCTCCAGATCTCTCTTGTGCTGAGGTGCCCAGAACTGGACACAAGACTCAAGGTGTGGCCTCACCAGTGCTGAGTACAGGGGGACAATCACCTCCCTACCTCTGCTGGGTACACTATTTCTAATACAAGCCAGGATGCCATTGGCCTTCTTGGCCACCTGGGCACACTGCTGGCTCATGTTCAGCTGCTTGTCAACCAGCACCCTCAGGTCCTTTTCTGCCAGACAGCTCTCCAGCCACACTGCCCCAAGCCTGTAGCGATGCATGGGGTTGTTGTGGCCCAAGTGCAGGACCTGGCACTTGGCCTCA
>VZTM01009954.1:89398-121742 GCA_013400555.1 Jacana jacana | reverse complement strand
GGGACAGAAAAAACCACAGCAGACTCCAGAATATTGATTTCCTGAACAAACTGCTACCAACAAATAAGCAACCAGTTCCCATAATTGTAACTGATCATTTTTGGCACCATCATTTAGATTGGTCAAGGTTTTCCCATGCTGGGTGGAATTATCGCTAGGGAATAAAATAAAATGGGGAAAGGGGTATTTTGTTTGATACAGTTAATTAAAATGAACATTCCTAAAGTAAATGCACAGTGAAAATGCAGGCTCAGTTTTCAGAAGGCTTTTATATGAATATTAGGGCCAATCTTTCTTCTCTGTAGGAGAAACTGAAGTATTAGGACTTGTGATTTTTATTTTTTAAAGCTACTAAACAGTGCAAAACTCTCTTGTCTTGTGTGAAATCCAACCCTTTTTGTTTTTGTTTAGCAACATAAGGTCACAGTAGTATGTAAAAGCAAACATGAGGGTGGGGAAAAAAAAAGATTCCCAGTAAGCAACGATTTCCAGTTCATTTTGAGTTGCCCATTGAGCCTGGCACAGCCAAGCTGCACGTGCTCCTGAAACTGAACTGTTTGCCACACAAAGGGGGAAGAAAATTTGAAGTGACAGAATTTCGGTTGACCTTGTTGCCCTAAAGGCCACTATTACTTACTCTTCCCAAGCTCTAAATAGAGCTGTGCCACCTGGCACAGAGTCCCATCCCTACCTCTCCCCTTCCCCAGCGGATCCTCTGCAGGATGATAACAGCCAGGATGATAACAGCACCAAACAAAGGCTACTCAGAAGGGAAATAGACTTCACTTCTGGTAAGTTTTGTTTACAACCTACTGGCCAGCAGAGTAACTTCTAGTGTCTGGATTAGTCCAGGAGAACCTCTGAGATCTAATTTCTGAACACTGAACATGCAGCCCTTCTCATTGAGATGGTTAAAAAATTGACAATAATCACATAAGCATCAGTTACTGATTTATTAACACTAGAGGAAGCTTTAAGAACTGTCCCAAGATTTCTCCCCCTTTTCTAATCTCAGTATTTTTACAACTACTGGCATATGATCTTAAACACTCTGTTATGGTATTACCAATATGACAGCAGCAGTTTGAGCACGCACAGCAAATCTCCCCGGGCTTCAAAGGGACGTCAGGCTGTAGGTGTTGGATAAAACACCAAATGACACCCTGGAAAGGTACTGAATAATTGAACATCTTATCATAGCTCTTTCATGAGTATTTTATACAATTCCTGTCCAGGAACTTCAAAACAATCACCCAAATTGGCTTTTAAAAGAGATTAACGTTGTTCTGCAATACGTGCTAGTTGCACCATGGAAGAGAACTGGGACTGACACTGGTACGGGATGTGCCGTATTCCCAGAGCATGGATAAATATTCACATCTGCAGCCCCATTATACCAGCACCACCACTGGGGGAAGGAGTCAGGAACTCCCTGCTACCTAAACTTGAGATTCTACAGTGTCATTGATGAAAAATACTGATGCCCAGCCCAGAAACATTAAAATGGGACATGCCCAACAGGGAAGGTGTGCTGAAATCGGAGGTTTAAACATTCCTCCCCTGTTTGGATTTGTTGTGTTTGTCAAAACTGGGGCCCTAAAGAAAATGTATGCTCTGAAGATCAGCAACTGTGACATCAGCTGATAGGTAACAACTCCACTTGCAAGAAATTAAGTACAGACTATTTCCATTTATAATTTATATAATTGTACATGTATAATATATAATTATATATATTAAAATATAAGTTAATATTTATAGTTTTGCAGAAGACACATGTAGCCTTTAAAATAACCAGGAGCTTCTGCAAAACTCATGGTTCTAAGTAGAAGCTCAAGAAAACCACACACAACCCCCCGGCAATGAACTAGTCACCACAGCTTCACAGCATTTTAAACCTCTGAGCTCCCTCATCTTCTCCACTGGACTATGGTGTCCTTTTGCAAATAATTTTAGTTTCACCTTGTTTTTCTACCAGGGAAATGGACCATCTTTCCCTTCCTCCTCTCCAGCCTACACCCTTCTTCCTTGCTCTTTGCTTTTTCAGCCAAAGAAAACTCAGCCCTCAGCAGAGAGCACAGCTAGCAATTCTTTTAACCAACTAACTGGTATCATGAAAATATCTCAGCAAACACACCCAGGCCTTGAAAAACCCCGAGTTCTGCTGTAACCTTTCTATCCTTCATCTCTCCTGGAGTAACTGAAGATCCCAGAAGAGGCAGGTGTCACTCATGGCTCTGGGCCTCCATTCCTTTCCCCAGTAAATCATTTTACAATTGCAGAGGGAGAAATTGATTCCCTGCATTTCACACTTTTCAAATCACCTTTCTCCTATTTAGTCTGTATCTAACTACAACTGCTGTTCAACAATATTCTCTTGTTTTCATCTAAAATAACAAGATTTACCCTTTTAACAGTTTCAGTGCTGTGCTTGTATCATCAATAGGAATAGGATTCCTAGCCTACAGCTTTGAAGGATGACAAAACCTGAGATGGGGCTGCTTTGTCAGATGTATCACAACTTGGGCAGGTTTGGAGGACAAACAACTAGTAGATTTCTGCTCCTACTTTATGCCTCCTCTAAATCCCAGGTAAGACCACACATTTGTTCTCCTCAGATTGCAGGAAGCCCATTACTAAACCAACCAGTGTTCTTTATTTCTTGTAGCTCTTTGATGTGAAAAGCTGTGGGTTTTTTTTTTTTCCCTGTTCCATCACCTCTATTCCATCACAAGAGGATCTTCCTTAATAAANGTGCTGAGTACAGGGGGACAATCACCTCCCTGCTTCTGCTGGGCACACTATTTCTAATACAAGCCAGGATGCCATTGGCCTTCTTGGCCACCTGGGCACACTGCTGGCTCATGTTCAGCCGCCTGTCGACCAGCACCCCCAGGTCCTTTTCTGCCAGGCAGCTCTCCAATTAACGAGTTGGTTTTTATGACAACGCAAAAATACTTAAAACAACTCAATTTTGATACTGAAGAGACTTAGATTCTTACTTCCATTCTTCTGGAGGATGGGCTAGTTCAAATTTCTCTCTCACGTTGGACACCCCCATGTCCAGGTGTAGCCAGTGAACCTCCTCAGACTGCAGATGACTGAGCCGTAACCCGTAGCAGGCCACATTTTTCACTTTGTGACTGTCCACAATCTTCTGAATTATGCCCTAAAACAGAGAAACACACACTCCTTACAAGCTGTAAAATGCAATAGTTATTATTTTTTTTAATTTTCACTCTTACCATGTAATACCCTACACAAAATCCTTAAGCAATAGATGAGCTCTCACCTGGATTGGAACACTAAACGTGTTCCATCATAACCTACTGTTTCAGACAACCATTTACAGTTTCAGGAAGTTTTACCAGTGGCTTCTCAAAACATCAGTAAATACGTTTCCACGCATTTTATCAGAATTAAGCCACTATTTCCTTTATGTAAAACAGAATAACATAAAAGCCAAAATATACAAAGCAGATTTGAGGATGAAAACAAGATGTATTTCTTCAAAAAACCCACCACCAGCCTTTAAAACTCACTCCCCACCAACAACTGGAAAATCATCTTAGACTTTCATCCGACTTAGTGCTCTATCAGCCAGATTTGGAAGGTCACGTCTCAGCCCCTCATTGACTTTCCCCTCTTCCCACTCATTTTCTCCTGAGATTCACCACAGATCCCTTAGTAAATGAGGCAAGAGACAGTTATTTGGGAAGGTTCTCAAGGGAAATAAATATCCTACTTGTTTCTCCTGAAGTAAATTGTAGAGTTTGAGGATCTTCTGACCAAGAAAGGAAAAATTAAAACCCAAACCCGTAACAGCTTGCTGTGCTATACCCTAACAAAGGCCTAACTCGTGGTAACTAACATTCCAATGTGTGAGCAGATCGTGGATTAGCAGCCTTCCAGGTGCACAGCGCCAGGCCGGCCTGCTCTGAGCCAGATTAGAAAGCCAGCAGGAGGTGAGAGCTGCAGAGAGTCCGGCTTGTGTCTCTGCAAGGTGGCAGATCCCCACCGGGCTCACGTTTAGCGCCCGGCAGGAGCAGGGGCTATCGCTGCTCCCAGACGCCGCCCCCAGGAATTGGCAGACCTTCCCTTCTCTCCCCACAAGGGTCTGAAAAATCCCTATGGGAAAAGCTCATGCCTGTGTGTATACACACAAACACAGACACAGACACACAGGGTGTTAGTTCTTGCTCAGATTTTCAGAAAATACCAACAGCGAGTTCCACAGGAGCCAGGGATGGGCTACGGGAGTGCGTCAGGCAAAAGTTTGTTTGTTGGGTTTTTTTAATAGGGTATCATTGTTTCCCCAAATTTCCTACTTTATATCCCAAAGAAATTGTGTAAGACCCCGATTCTGCAAATGAAGCAAGCAGAAAACTAACTTCAAGACGAGAACTGAGGAAGCGCTAAATCTGCGCAGAGGGGGAAGGTGGCACATGTAGGAGTAGAATCACGCTTTTGGGGAGGCGACAGCGAGCTGTTAGATCAGCTCACACATCTGATCAAACTGCAACCTCTAAATAATCTCCCAGAAGCAACAGAGTGCAGAGTGAATTTAAAAAAAAAATAATAAATAAAACTACATCAGTCTTTCAGCCCTCCAAGAAGGAAACCCAAGCTGCTTAGTAAGTTCATGGAGGCTGAGGGAGAAGGGGTTCCATCAAGTCCAGCACTCTGTTTCCAACAGCAGCACATGAGCATTCTCAGAAGTCTCCTTTGCTTCAGGCCCAGTGGTTCCTCCCAACACCCTTCTCCCATGCCCAGGAGCTGGAATTCAACTGCTAGGTGGAAGACACGGCCTACACTTGAAGGAAGATGGACACGAACAGCAAAGCATGGAAGATGTTTGCAGAGAACTGAACCGTGTGGGAGGGGAACTTCAAAACCCACTTGCAAATCCAAGTTTTCAAGTGACACTCTCGGCTGGCAGCACCACACAGACCAACCAGCAATGGTTGAGTTCTGGCAGCCAGGAGGTACCCAAGTAGATTGGGTATTACGAAACACTTCTTCACTGAGAGGGTTTGTCAAGCATTGGAACAGGCTGCCCGGGGAAGTGGTGGAGTCACCATCCCTGGAGGTATTGAAAAGACAGGTAGATGTGGTGCTGAGGGACATGGTTTAGTGATGGTTTTGGTCGGTTGGACTCTATGATCTGAAAGGTTTCTTCCAACCTACACAATTCCATGGTTCTAGGTTGCTGGGAACAAACATCTGATGCAAATATGAGTGACCTCCCCACAGGGACACTGGTCAAACAACCAAAGGACAGCCCACAGTGACCACAGCCGGATGCTGGGGGAAGAGGTGACACCAGGCGAGCACAGGTGACACTTCCTCCAAGTGCTCTCCCACCCTACATCTATTTTTATCCCAGTGGATTTCCTGAGCCAAGCAGTTTTTCTGTCATTCATCCGCCCTCAGTGAAACACTTCCAGTTACTCACCCCATCCCCTCTTAAAGCAGTTAACTTTCTGCAACCTCCCCCAGCAAGTTCCAAAGGCCTTTTATCAGGTCAGTGAATGGTTTTAAATCTGAATGAAACATATTGACCACACCATCAAGAAAATCACTTGAGTTTGTTTCTTGCCTGTATTTCAGGGTGGTTCTATCAAATTACTGCCAAGGAGAACAGTTGCCTGTATCCTGGGAAACACAAACCCGCCACCAACGACTCTGGGCAGCGACAGAGGCACATTTAACCTCTTCTTCACCCAAAGGCCAATCTCTGCTTACTCACTAAAGCCTAACATTTGGGCAGGCTGCTCTCCTCGGAAGGGATCGCTGCCAGCTCGCCCATACGCACGCAGACAGGAGAGATTCATTCAGCTGCATCTCTTTCTCTACCCTGTACAAAACACACGGAGCTTCTTTTTGGAAATCCACCCCTTCCCCTGCCTCTGATGATGTTGGCTGATAATGAAAATGGGGACGTGGGTTCTTAAAAAGGCAATCAGACCTGCTGCCATAGTAAATGTTTCCTCTTTGCAAAGCCATAAAGGCAAAATTATTCATGAGTGTGACCCACCAAGAATACTGATGCGCAGGGCTCAGCTGAAACCACGAGTAACTACTCGGGAGAAAATCAAGCCAGACATCTCTTCTCACGGGCAATTAACGATAGAAGGAGAGGGAATGGCTGCAAGCTGCAGCAGGGTAGGGTTAGGCTGGACATGAGGCAAGAATTCTTCCCAGCAAGAGTGGTCAGAGCCCGGAATGGGCTGCCCGGGGAAGTGGTGGAGTCCCCATCCCTGATTGTGTTTCAGAGTCGATGAGATGTGGTGTTGGGGGATCTGGTGCAGGGGAGAACTTTGCAGAGTGGGGCTGATGGTTGGACTCGATGATCCCAAGGGTCTCTTCCAACCAAAGGATTCTATGATCTCAGGACCTCAGGACCAAAGGATTCTATGATCTCAGGACCTTTCTAAATTTCAGGTTGGGATTTCAAAAGGGCCGAAGAAATCAAAAGTCTTAATTCCCACCAAAAGCAAGTGAGATTTTAGAGCTCCTATCCTTTTTATATCACTAATCAATTCAAAAGCTATCACAGAACCACAAGTAAAGAATAATACAAAGGTATACGTCTATTCTAAACTATAGGAGAGGATTACCCCATCCCTTCTGGCCAGGTACTTGATTTCACCTCAAGAAAATAATTAGCAGGAATCAGCAGACACTGTGACTCAAGAAGACGCCAACCTCAATGTCAACGTTAAGAAGGCAGGAGCATCGCGGCGAAGATCGAGCACAAGCATTTAAAAATACATTTAAAGAACCTTATGTACACCCAGAATGGAGGAACTGATGCTTTAGACAATGCAAACACCTAAGTGGCTTCTCTTCTTTTACATTTCAGAATGTCAGAGAACTTGTTCCAGAATCAAAAAACGGAGGGAAAAAAATGAAGAAATAAGGAAATGTGGTGATTTAAACCTTCCAAATGGCTGTTCTGCAGGAGAAACCACTCAAATGAAACATCTATTTGCTTATTTGCCTGTGAGGACAGGCTGAGAGAGCTGGGGTTGTTCAGCCTGGGGAAGAGAAGGCTCCAGGGAGACCTTAGAGCCCCTTCCAGTATCTGAAGGGGAGCTACGAAAAAGTTGGAGAGGGACTTTTTACAAGGACATTTAGTGCCAGGATGAGGGGCAATAGCTACAAACAAAGAGGGAAGACTTAGATCAGACATCAGCAAGACATTTTTCACTCTGAGGGTGGTGAGACACTGGCCCAGGTTGCCCAAAGAAGTTGTGGATGCCCCATCCCTGAGAGCGTTGGGGCTCTGAGTAACCTGGTCTGGTGGGAGGTGTCCCTGCCCATGGCAGGGGGTTGGAACTGGATGATCTTCAAAGATTGTTTCCAACCTTTAAAACATTCTATTTTTCTATAATTATTTAATTTTCTACTAATAAAACAGAAGTTGAATTTAAAAACATGTAGAGTTGCACCTTCAAACAACATAAGGCAGCACCACAAGAGTGGGATTCATTCAGTATCAGGGAGGGGCAGCACATGAACAGCCAAGATTAATCTCCAAGAGTTTCCCTGGCACCACAGCCATAATCAGGTCAGTGTATTTAACTCTGATCGAGTAGTAAATAACACATAGAGTCTCCCCAGGTTCTGGACAGGCTCCACAGACTGTGTGGAGACGCATGGGGTGTCAAACAAAGCCACCGCCATCACTCCAGGGTGGGTGACAGCTTCTCTGTCTTTCATGACTGCAACGTGAGGAGCTTTGCCAAACAGGCCTGATGTTCTCCATGGGGGTGAAGAGAATGCGTAATCAGAAGTTTCCAGACAAACAGCTTAACTGCTTAAAGGCTGCACAACAGCGACTAAGACACCCCACTGAGATACAACAGGACAATCTTTAACAGGAAGCAGAGCCAAAGACATCTGAGATCTCTCCAGACCTGACTGCCACCAACCTCTGATTCTGAGCCTGGAGCCCCTCAGATGCATTCTTGAGTAGAAAAAGACAGGTAAGGAACATCACAGTTTGAAACTTGACTACAAACTTAGGACCTTGAATTAATGCAGCTAGAAACAGTGGCAGGAGGGCTTGGCTCTGGCAGAACCCTGATCCAGGAGGAGGGGACACTTTGGGTGTATGCAGGACATGGTACCTACATGGATATCCGTTTCTACGAGGTGTTTTCAGGTGTCCACTGTAATTCTCACAAATGCCCTACAACCAGAAGGAGGTCACAGAGCCACACACCTCCTGAGTGCTGTTTACTGTCATCACACTGACTTCACTGAAGTCTCCAGAGCTAACATTTACATCCCCAACACCAAAAAGGCAAGCAGGGCTGAGCAAAAGTGAATGGGGAGCCCTTGGAGGAATTTCTGATCTCTAAGAGATGAGTGACAGGTCACCTTTTCCTCCCTTTAACCCAGAGGGAAGGGAAAAAAGCTAGAAAACCTTTCAATAGCTAGAAAAATGGATAGCTCTCATTTTACTCATTTGCCTATAGAACCCACAGGTATTCACCGCAGTTAAGTTGAAACACAGATTAAAATGTGTCCTAAATGAGGAGAATGTGTCCAAAAATACAATTTACAGCACGGAGGATCGAAGAGGCTGTTGAGAAATCAAGACAGACTGGAGAAAGGCCGAAAGGTGCAGGATAACTTTGGTTCTCCCAGGATTTACCTCGTGCTCCTGGAGATGAGTGGAAATGAATCGCTTGCTTGCAAATTAACAGACTATGAATAAACTGAAGTTGGAACAATTTACTCCCAGTGTGACACTACAAACCTCATTTCCCTATTTAGTAAGAAGGAGAAAGTGTCTTGCACTAGAAAACCAAAGTCTGTAAGTAGCACCTCTGGCATGGGGACACGCTGTTGATGTCCACTTCAAATACATCAGATACTATTGCTATGCCAAGTATCCCAGTTCCCGAGGAGAGAATTTGTAAGGGGAGCTGAAATGAAAAGCTGAACAAGAGTAAACTACAAAGCTCTGATGTAAATGAATTTATCATTTCCATAAAGGAAAACTCTAGGATGTCCTCAAAACCCAAACTGCAGGTTGTCCTCAAATGACACCGTCTGATATTCCAAGAGCAAAGCCCACGTCTCTCTTTCTCCTTGCTCTGCTACCTTCTCTCGCCTGCACCGACCCAGGTTTGTACACCAGGGGCTAAACCAGGGTGGGGAACTGATCCAGCGGAAGGAACCTCTGCTGCAGAAGCCCAGCAACATCTATACTGGAATCATCACAGAACTGTTAGAGTTGGAAGGGACCTTAAAGATCGAGTTCCAGAGAAATCTGGACCATAGACACATCTGAATGAGGAAATTCGGGGAGAAAGAGGGGAGATAAACAGCCTTGCTTTCTCTGGTCCATGCCTGGCTGGTGAGAATGCTCTTTGCACATTCATAAAAACCTTCTTTTTTTATTTTTGGAAGCAAAGCCTGTCTTTAGTATTACACTAAGGAAAAAAAAAAGGAGTAAAGGCAGTAAAGGGAGCGTGCCAGTTCTTTGAAATCCAAGAAAGCATTTCCAAGAATTGAAAAGCTGCCCTTGAATCTTTTGCAGAACACAGACTCATCCCTCAAAGGAAACAGCTGTCTTTGAGGGACTGAACCCATCCAGAATAAACAGAGGTCCCCAGCCAGAAGTTCTCCTCAAAGCAAAGCCTACATATAGACACACTGGTGTCATGGTTACAGATATTTCAGGTCAAACAGGGAGGAAATTGTACCTTCAGTCTAGACACTTAAGAGACTCTCACCTTCAGCAAGGTAACTCCTGGTCATCTGAGCTTAACAACAGGAGTTATGTGATGAAAAGGGTTTCCCCTCATGATCAAGGTAAGGTGTATAAATTAACAGCTGAAAGCTGAAGCACTGTTTCCACTCTTTGGAAGTCATAAAAAAAAAAATCTTTAAAAGTCTTTTTTTTTTCTTCTTTTCCTAAAGACAAAAGGGCCTTTCCTCACTTCTCCCACCATCAAACACATCCTTTCCACTGACAAGGGCAAACCTGACTTTGGTAGAAACCGATGATGTTCAAAATCCCAAATCAGGAAAGAAAATTCCACCCTTCTTCTCCCTTGGCATTAGTACATCCCACAAAGTCCTCCACGTTACCAGCAGAAATACCTTTAATTGGCTCTCCTGAAGATTTCAGGCCAAGTCTGACTTCCTTTGAATACTGGAAAGGTTCCCTGGCCCTCCTTCCAGAACCAGGAGCTGTGCTAACCAGGGAGGAGTCCTGAAAAATCCTTCTTTTTTTTCTTTTAATTGTCAACTGTCTGAAAGACATCCACCTCTCAGTGTTCTTAAAGAGCTCCTTGGAAAGAAGTCAAAGGCCAAACCCAGCCCCAGGCTCCTCAGTTTGTAATTCAGAAGAAATGGAAGCTCTATTGCAGAACTCAAAAGAAGGGAGGGGGCTAAAACTAAGGCATAAAAACCTTAAAGGCTATTTTAATCTTAAATTATTCGGCTGTCAAAGAGCCATCATTCCACTGGAATGTAGGCTTTCACTCAACAATGCTTTATTGTTTCTACAATAAATGTCAGGACATCGTTTACTAGACCTTTACTACAGAGTACCTGCACATTCAACCATTGATGTCCCACTTAAATAAAATAAAAAACCCCACATCTGTTAGAAGAATGAAGTTTAACAGCAACTCATCATCCTCTTCTGTATTAGAAAAGGAGAACACAAAAATCCCATTAGTTTTAGTCAAAAACATCCAGTTAGACCAGTGGATAAAAGAAAAGTAAAAATTAAGACAAGCCTCAAGTAACTGCTACTTGCCCACTCTTTTGATCCTGCTCCTACTAAAAATGACGTATTTTTGCCTAAAATAAGGACATGCAACTCTCAAACTGAACTGGGCACTGAGTTTCTTACAGGAACTGTAAATTTTGGATCCTTAAAGCCCATAACCACAGGTATTTCTAGGCTGGAGAAACCAGAGATGTAATCTCAGCTCTGTTTTTTTCAAGTTTCTACATACTTCTATGGGAAGATAACCTCGATTTTAAGTACCATGAAAAGAACCTTAAACATTCATCCACAGTAGAGGCTTGGCAAGGTTAAAAACATACTGAGGCTTACTTTTTCTTCCCTTGTACCAAGTAATACACTTTATGAAAAGAACCAATAATGGCAGGTATCTATCAAACCAGGGAGCCAGGGAGCATGAAAGTTTCAAGTGACACCCAAAAACCCCTATTCCGTGTAAAATCAATGTATGCTATTGATGATATAATTCCCACTGTTGCAGCTCTAATCTGCCTGTTCACCAAGCTATCCCTAAACACAGATGGGAGGTTATTAAACTGACAAGAGACAGATTTTCTGATCACCTCCAAGGAAAATCCTTGCATTTCACAGGATCTATGACCACTGTCACAAGATCTACTCCACTTAGAAATGCTCTTAGGTCTTATCACACACAGCCAGGCTCAAAAATAAACAGTAGAAAGGAAAACATTCTGAACTCTTTAGTCTTTTTTACTTGGTTTTCTCTTGCAAACTTATTAATGGGCAGAAGGAGACAACAGGTCTCCTTAACTCTGACAACTCTGTCCCTTCAGCAGATGGGGATTGTGTCTTTGCAGTGGAATTTGAAGTTACCATTCAGAGATTGGAAGGACCAAGCAGATGAGAACCAGCTTCTACAGTAAGAACCCTCACAGAAGGAACCAACCCCACCCACCACGCGGGATTCTGCTCCGGGAGGAATAATTAAAAAACAAGCAAAGCACAAAGTTTTCATAGAATCATTCCAGTTGGAAGAGACCCTTGGGATCATCGAGCCCAACCATCACCCCTACTCTACAAGTTCTCCCCTACACCAGATCCCTCAACACCACATCTAATCTACTCTGAAACACAGTCAGGGATGGGGACTCCACCATCTGACACGTTAAATTCAGCTTCATTGCGGTTTAAACACCACAACACCTCAAAAATTGAGAGAGTAAGCAATGGTAAGCAAAGGTCTCAGCAGCAGAGAGGATGTTTCTTTGCAATGCATTGTTCATGCAGACATACAATTCCACAGACCTCTAAAATTACAGAGACTTAAAGTTATTCTTAATAAAATGCCAACCTTTCCTTTTTTTTTTGCCCAGACTGACTGAAGGATCACACTGTACATAGGAGCAGACAATGGGACTTACTGGGGGGAGAAAGGATTCTTCAGTTCAATTCCCTCACACTGCTCACACATTACATTGTAAACACAGAATCACTAAACGGTCCAGGCTGGAAGGAACCTCTAGGGTCATCTAATTCCCAATATCCAATCTACATCTGATCTTCTCCAGCTTGAAGCCACTGCCCCTCGTCCTGTCCCTGCAGGCCTTTGTAAACAGACCCTCCCCAGCCTTCCTGCAGGCCCCCTTCAGGTACTAAAAGGCTGCTCTGAGGTCTCCCTGGAGCCTCCTCTTCTCCAGGCTCAACAACCCCAACTCCCTCAGCCTGTCCTTGTAGCAAAGGTGCTCCAACCCCCTCATCATTTTGGTGGCCCTCCTCTGGACCCGCTCCATCAGGTCCCTGTCCTTCCTCTCTTGAGGGCTCCAGACCTGCACACAGGACTCCAGGTGAGGTCTCACCAGAGCAGAGCAAAGTGGCAGAATCCCCTCTCTGGATCTGCTGGCAACGCACCTTTTGATGCAGCCCAGGATGGGATTGGCCTTCTGGGCTGCAAGTGCCCACTGCCTGCTCATGGCCAGCTTCTCACCCAGCAGCACCTCCAAGTCCCTTTCCTCAGGGCTGCTTTCTAACACCTCATCCCCTGGTCTGTATTGAGAGTGAGGGTTGTTCCGGCCCAGGTGCAGAACCCTGCACTTGCTCTTGTTGAACCTCATGAGGTTCACCTGGGCCCACCTCTCCAGCCTGTCCAGGTCGCTCTGGATGACATCCCGTCCCTTTAAGGTAATACACAATCATAAATCAGGGTTTTTTTGTTCTTGAGGGAAACTGACACTTCAAGCTTTTTTTGAAGTTACTCACAACAGCCACTAAAGATTCTTTTAAAACAAACCACAAAACTTGTGTGTTAGTTTGCTTCCAGACTTTTTCCTCCCATTTTTTGAGCATGAAGTTAACCCTTAACCTAAAAGATGGCATAAGAATGTTAAAAACACACTTACTCGGACATCAGTAGCATCTCCATGGCGGATAATGCTGGCCCATGTTGTCGGTTCACTGCTGTTTTCAAAGTAGTGAAAAACCTTCAAGACTCGTTCCATGGCCCCTGGGGAGCGCTCCATCCCAGTACCGAGGTGGGTCTTTCCACTTGAACTTGGTGTATGATTCAAGTTTGGATCAAGGTAAGCTGCTGCCATGGTTTTGCTAGATGCTAGGTATCTGTCATATTCTAGGAAAGGGAAACAAAAAATAAATTCCTTTTAGTTTTATCAGAGTCTTACACCGTTTCATCCAAATCACTTACCAGAAATCCATACTCATTTTCAGGGGACATTTAGTTGCCTTTTTTGGAGTCCACTCCTAAAGCAACTATACATTTACAAACATAAAAACCAACCTAGACGACAAGCCCCTTGGAGCAAGTGACCCGAAGTTTTAAGAGCACAATCATTAACAAAATTGGTATCTTTGGCAAGACTTCTTCCTTAGTTCCCCTAACTCTAACTAGTTCCTCTAGTTATGGTTGGACTTGGTGATCTCAGATGTCCTTTCCAACCATGACAATTGTGCGATTCCTCCATGACTTACCACAGGCTCCTGTTAAAGCCTTCAAGACAGAATAGCGCCTTCCGGTTTCTAACGGGAGTTCCCATCCCTAAAACCCACCAAGTTTGGACTTGCAACAAGCCTCTGAAGATCAGCATAGGGAAACCTTAACAGCCCACTCACCCAACTGGGAAGCTTTCCACCAGGAGGCCACGCACCAGCAACAGGCCAAGTCGTTGTCACATCACTTGTTTTGTGCTCTTCTGGGAACCAGTGTCACTCAAAACCATCCAGAGCTAACTTCAATATTTGCCAAGGAACTATTAAGAACACCACCATCCCTCCTCTCATTAAGTACTAAATAAGTGGCCAAGTTTTATCATCAATGAGCCCGGTTTCCAAGCGATTTCCAAGTCTGGTGGCAAAAGGCACAGACCACAGTAGGAGTCTGCATCTCAAAGAAAAGAGCAAAAAAAATGCCTTTTGGCTACTTCTGCAAATTAATCAGCCACAAGCAGATGGTGTCTGAGAAATCAGCGCAGTTAAGGAGAAAAAGAGCAAACAAAAACCTCCTCCCTTGCCTGACACGCTCTCGAGCATCGTTCCAGTCTGCTGGCTGGAAAGAGCAAAGAATTGCAGGGCTTTGCTCCAGGGCTTGGACAAGCCACCGAGAATTCTGTACCTCCTCCTCACAGCGAGCAGCCAGGAGGAGACTGTTTGGGAAAATCTGGACATGTTAAAAATAAAATAAACTTGATCTTTTTGGCATAGAATGTCTTCCTGGTAGTAAAGCCGGCCTGCGCAAGGGGGTGGAAGCTACCAAAGGCCTTAGTCTTTGGTTACTTCACTGTGAGGCAAAGAGAGACCCAGAGCACTCATAATGTCTGGCTGCCCCTCAGGAGAGCCTCAGCCACCAACCTGTCACTTGCCATGGGGCTCAGCTGACCTCAACCCACCACAGTGCTCTGCTGACCTCAACCTGTCACCTACCATGGCTCTCTGGTGACCTCCACCCAACATGGTGTTCTGCCAACCGCTACCCCACCATGGTCTCTGCCAACCTCAACCTCCCACCCTCCCCAGTGTCCTGCCCACATCAACCTCACACAGTGTTCTGCCCACCTCAACCTGCCACCCGTCATGGTGCTCTGCCAACCTGCATGCACCACCCGTAATGGCGCACTGTGACCTCCACCCACCATGGTGGTCTGCCAACCTCCCTGACAACCAGTTCAGGAAACCATCAGGAAAAAGTGAAAAAGGCAACTTGGTTTTTAGGGTTGGCTTAGATTTACACCACAGCTGCCTGAAGTACCTCAGCATGGACAATAGACGAGCACAGAGGAAGAGAAGTAGAAGCAGCCAGTGGTCAGGGGCAGGGTGGGAAGGTCTTCCCTCCAGCAGCAGGTACCCATCAGGCCAGTTCACCAGTAATCTCAAAACCATGAGCTTATCTAACAGGAATCCAGACCAGGCAATATCAGGGCTTGAAATCTTCAGACCATAGACATTTGCTAGAGGCTAAAACAGGACTTGAAGGCGATCACAAGGATCTTAAGCATCTACATAATTCATGCCCAGAAGATAAAAATAAACTTGATCGCCCATCTAGGCTGTGTCCCATCCCAGAGTGTCTTTATCTCTTGAATAAACCCTTGAATTGCATTCATCCCTCAAATTAGCAGACAAAAGGCCTCTAATGTCCTGCCCTCAAGGAAGATGGTAAGAGAAGGCCAAGGAGACACTCCTCTGGAACTTTCCTCCAATGCCTGACCCTTGAGGGACTACCCCACCTGCTGTGGAGGGGCAGTTTGGTTTCATATCCCTGTCTGGAAATTCAAGAAACCAGTATAGCCTTTGTACCTTGCTCTATTGTTCCCTGGAGATAAATACAAATGTATTAACCCAACTTTCTGCCCAGGCTAAAACCTCCAGTTGACCCTACAGCATCAGACACAGACCCAAAAATGCCAGGAACCCCTCAGCCACGTTACTCTTGTCCCACCCTCATCAGCTTGAGAGCTGTTTTCATAGAAACTCTGACTTGAAAGCTGAAGCAGGTAACAAATCTCCCCTGTGGTAGACTTAATCCCAAGCAGACGTGACCGCGCATGCTCCTAACTGCAGGTTCCTCTCCTAGAAGCTTCAAATAACATCATGGAACTCCAAATGGCCACAGGGTGGGGAATTTCATCAGAACAAATCTGTGCAGACGAAGCCCCTTCAGTAATGCCACTGCCAGGAGTGAAATGCTCCTTCAGAACAACGTGCCCTACCTCAAAGTCAGTAGTGAAAATGCTAAGCTTCATTTCAGGCTTACTTACAACTCTGCTCTCATGAGACCCCACCTCATGAGACCACAGTACTATCATGAGAGTACTGTGTCCAGCTTTGGAGTCCTCAGCACAGGAAGGACATAAATCTATTGGAATGGGTCCAGCAGAGGACCACAAAGATGATCAGAGGGCTGCAGCATCTCTCCTGTGAAAACAGGTTAAGAGAGCTGGGGTTGTTCAGCCTGGAGGAGAGAAGGCTCCAAGGAGACCTTATAGCAGCCTTTCAATATCTGAAAGAGGCCTACAAGAAAGCTGGAGAGGGACTCTTTGTCAGGGAGTGGAGCAATAGGATGAGGGGCAATGGTTTTATATTGAAAAAGGGGAGATTCAGATTAGATACTAGAGGGTGGGGAGACACTGGAAGAGTCTGGGGGACACTGGAAGAGGGGAGACACTGGAAGAGCCAGGTTGCCCAGAGAAGTTGTGGAAGCCCCATCCCTGGAGATGTTCAAGGCCAGGCTGAATGGAGCTTGGAGCAACCTGGTCTAGTGGAAGGTGTTCCACTAGTGGGGGGTTCCAACCCCCCCCCCCAGGGCAGGGGGGTTGGAACTCAGTGATCTTTAAGGTCCCTTCCAACTTGAATTGCTCTATGATTCTAAATTTGCAGGAAAATTTGCTACAAACCAAGGACCAGGTTGCCCAGAGAAGCTGTAGATGCCCCATCCTTGGAGGTGTTCAAGGTAAGGTTGGATGGGGCTTTAAGCAACCTGGTGGAAAGTGCCCTGCCCATGGCAAGGGGGTTGGAACTGAATGACCTTCAAGGTCCTTTCCAACCCAAACCACCCTATGATTCTATGAAATGAGTGACTTTTTTAGCAAAGGAGAACTGAAAGAAAGCCTACTTTACTATTCATTCATTATTTGGCAGAAAAGGATCAGAGAGAAAAGCTACAGAAAAATACCCAAACCAGCCTTTAGAAGATGTTTGACCACAGACTGAGAATGGACAATCTATGTCCCATGGGAGCAGCAAACATCACAGCCATGAGGGACATCAGTTTCCTACCTACAGAGGTGCTCTCAGGCAGGGGAACTTCAATGGCCAGGCAAACCACCATTACAATGCTTTCATACCCATCACATTGAGGGGAGAATGTGGAAGCAACCATGGGGTTGAGTGGAAGCAACCATGGGGTTGAGAGTGCAGTGGGAGCAGGGTATGTTCAGCTTTCACAAGGTTTTATGGGACAGAGGTTTTTACAGGTAAAACGACCTCCTCTGCAGCATTAGAAAAGCACTTCTTTTCCTTCAGAATTTGATCTTTTGGGGGTTCTTTACAACTTCTTAAAAAAATATATATATCCCACCGCTTTCTTTATGAGGTACCAAAAAAGCAATAAATTTGATAGCCAAAGTTATAGAAACACATGCCATGCCTCTGGTGATGGACCTATTAACATTCCCATTAAAACCAGCTCCTGAGTTTATCATGTGACTGTAAAACTGCCCCAGGCAAAGCTTTCTAAAACAGGGCTGCTCTCCCGGCAAGGGCAGTCAAACAACTATTTTACAAGATCTGCTCAGTTGTTTTAAGATACAAAGAAAGCTAAAATTACATGAGCAGGGTGCCTACTTGGGTTCTTCTAAATTAAAACCAGACTGGAGTGTAATCCTGCCATTGCAGATCCCAGTTTAGAACAGCAGCTTTAGCCCTCTGAGGATTAAACAGACTGGCAGCACGCTATTACGGAGCAGAAACAAGCTGCAGTCAATTAAAAGAAGGCAGATTTAGAGTAGCTCTAAGGATGAAACGTTTCGCTCTGAGGGTGGTGAGATACTGGCCCAGGTTCCCAGAAAGGCTGTTGATGCCCCGTCCCTGGAGGTGTTCAAGGTCAGGCTGGACTGGACTTTAAGCAACCTGCTCCCTGTCCCTGAAGACTAATGGTGTAAAATCAAGTCTGGTCAAACTTGTTTGTCCACAAAGTTGTGTGCCAGCTGCTCCTTTGAGTAAAGGCTATTGTTCTCCCAACGTTCACCTTTAAACACCACTCCAGCTTCTCAGTACTGTAAAAGGCTTATTCTGAGCTTGGGGAGCAGAGTGGAGAACACCAAACCCGGCCTCCTGATATTGAAGTCAATGCAGTCGTTACCAAACTACGATGGGTGTTATGTTAAAGACTATTTTCTCCCCTGTGGTGGAGGTTTAAGAAAGTATATGGGAAACTTATGAGAAGATAAAGCTTTAAAAAAAACAAGCCACCAGAACCACCACCACTGCACTTCACAGCTTCTCAGGTGAATGACAAGAAAGCCCCATTGACCTTTTTTTTGGGCTGCTTTGGGTCTAATGCAATCAGGTTTTGAAGACCTGCCATTTTCACTATTTAGGTACCAGTTACACTAAGAAAATATAAGAAAAGCTCTTTTATTGTCTCAACACACACACACACACCACCCCCAGTGATGAGATATCTAATTGAATCCTTCTAGAATTGTGTTTTCAAGTCATCTGTTGCTCAGCGTGACTCCTGCTGACACATCCTACCAGCACTGCATATTCCCAATATTTCCCAAATACATGAGGAACAGAGTTTCTGTACAAACAGTCAAAGTTCAAAGTCACATTTACCAGCTCCAAGGACTTAGAAACGACACCATTTGTACTAATGAGGGTCAAAAAAAACCCCAACCCCAAAGCACTAATAAAATTTTTTAAATTAACTAAAAATTGATTAGTGAGCTGATAGAAGAGTTAGAATATTCTCCAAAGGGCCATTTTTTTAAATGCCAATGTCCTCAGCATTAGCAGTTTGATAACCTACTGCTGGCCAATGGCCAACACCACAGGGTTAACAAGCCCACGTGACGAGGAATCACGCTGCTGTAATTATTCTCACGGGGATTTCCTGTTGCCCTTCATGTTGTAGGTACCAGGAAGTTCTAAAACTTTGCCCAACCTCCCTATTCTGATCCCTATCTAAGGATTGAGGGCATCACCATCCATGAAATAGTGCCCCTTCTAGGCTGCATTTCCACAAAATAATTTGGCAGATCTCCATTCAAACCTATAAAAGTCTATATAAATTTTCTAAAAAGATCTAAGAACGTAGTAAAATTAAAAATCAGCGTTTATTTCCTCTTTTAGGTCCTGGTGTAAAAATTCTACAAGATGTAATACTTCAATATCTTAAACTATTTTAAAAGAAATAAAAGCTTTTATGTTACTTGCACCCTCAACAAATAAAGTGCTCCTTTACCAGAGTGACTGGCTGGAAACCAGCTTTGCAGAGAAGAACCTGGAGGCCCTGGTGGACAAGTCAACCATGAGCCAGCAATGTGCCCTTGCAGCAGAGAACCAGCCTCCTGGGTCATTGGGCAGGACACGGCCAGCAGGTCAAGGGAGGTGATCCTTCCCTTTACTCAGCACTGGTGAGGGGTGTCGAGAGTGCTGAGCCCAGGACAAGAGAGACATGGACATTATGAAGACAGAGTCCAACGAAGGACCACAAAGACAATTAGGGGATTTGAGCATCTGTCATACAAGGAAAAGCTAAGAGAGCTGGGATAGTTTGATCTGGAGAAGAGAAGGCTTAAAGGGATCACACCAATGTGAATAAACACCAGTAAAGACAGAGAGACTGTTCGCAGGGATGCCCAGTGACAACTGGAGGCAAAGGGCACAAAGTGACAAAGAGGAGTTCCTATTTAAGAGGAAGCTTTTGGGGTGGATGAGTACTGTAAGAGGTTACCCTGAGAGGCTGTGGAGTCTCCATCTATGAAACTATTCAGAACACAACTGGACACAGCCCTGAACAACCTGCTCTGAGCAGGGGCTTGGACCAAACTATCACCACAGGCCCCTTCCAACCTCAGCAATTTGGGGACTTGCCAAGTAAGAATTCCTTCCACACTCTAAATCCCTTCGAATTATCCATAATGCATCTCCCATCAGACACAAAACATCTCATGCATTTCAAGCCCAATCCTGTTTCACAGTTGACATTAAATCCTGCCGTAGCTCACCTTGCAAATATTAACTTGTCTATCTCGGCCTCACAGAAAGTAAGGACATGACATACAATTTTAACTATCCTCACCACGACAAAGCTTGTATATTCAGGAGTCTGTGTCAGGAGTCAGCACATTGCTGACTTTTGGTATGCCTTCTCCTGACAGATATACATACAGACATATATATATACACACATATATTTATCACAAGAACTTGGTCCCAATGCTTGCAGTTGGGCATAAAGCACGTAACTTGCTAAAATCCTTCTTAGCAACACTTAAAATACACATTTCTTCTAAGAAAACAGTCACAGTGGATTCATAGAATGGTCCAGGTCGGAAGGGACCTTAAAGATCACCTAGTTCCAACGCCCTGCCCTGGACAAGGACACCTCCCACTACACCAGGTTGTTCAAAGCCCCATCCAGTCTGGTCTTGAACACCTCCAGGGATGGGGCAGCCACAGTGTCTCTGGGCAACCTGGGCCAGCATCTCACCACCCTCCCAGTAAACTCCATCAACTCTCTGGTGATGGGTCATAGGCATGGCTGCACGCTGGGACTGCCTGGTTTTGGCAACAGTCCCATTTCCAGAAGACCACTGAGAGGACAAGAGGAAATGAGCACAAACTTGTACACAAGAAGTTCCATCTAAACATGAGGAGGAACTTCTTGACTTTGAGGGTGACAGAGCCCTGACCACGCTGCTCAGAGAGGTGGTGGAGTCTCTGTCTCTGGAGACATTCCAAACCCACCTGGACACGTTCCTGTGCAACCTGCTCTGAGTGACCTTACTTTGGCAAGGGGAGTTGGAGTGAATGATCTCCAGAGGTTCCTTCCAACCCCATAGCATTCTGTGATTCTGTGACCAGACAGAATGGATGGGTAAAAAAAGCCAAGTGGTCAAAGTGGCAGCCCCAGAATGGACACGTGCCTCAGGAGAGACCCAGCAGGCGCTAAGTGTCCAACCAGGTTTCCTCTCTTCATGTGATGTTCAAATCTCGTTACACATTTAAAGGTGCAGACCTAATAATGAAACGGTGAGAAAACCATTAGGTTTGCAATTTGAATTAGAACGAGACAAGAAGGTGTAGTTTTTCCTATTATCATCACTTTTGTGATCAGAAAGTGTTAATAATTTCAGCTATTTCCATAAGTCACATTGCAAAGTGCCTGCTTATCTCCTACCGTGTTTAATTTTCTTCTCTTTTTCTCCAGCTCATTCTGAACCTCAAAAGCAAGAGAAAAAAAAAGCATCTTTTGACACAGTCAACTATACTCACTGCTCTTGGTCCTATTTGCTCTGACTCCATCCCAAAATGCATTTAGTTCTCTTCCTGCCTCCCCTCTGACCCCCCTCCCCGCTCCCTGCTCTTTCCCACCTCCTCCAGATATATATATTTATATATTTAAGTTTGCAGTCAAAGGCATTTATCCAGGCCACCAGGTCAAAGCATAAAGCAGCCCCGACAGCCACATTAAAACTATTTAAAAACTGAGGTTTTTCTACCTATTTTAGTCTAAACCAGCACACTGAATGTCTCACTATATCAGTCTGAAATGGCACAAGCAGCCTGGTATCAAGGATTTCTCTGACTATTCCCAGGGAATATTGCCTCAACAGTTACAAACTCTACATCCCAATGAAGTTCAAGGCAGAACTTGCCAAGTTAAGTGTTTTAGAAATACACTAGATACTCAACACGGAAAGAAAAGAGAAAGCAAAGTCAAAACAAGGTTAGCAATGCAACTTGCCAAGGTGGGAACATTTATTTCCATTTTATCAATGTTTTAGGAGATTAACACTCAGGGGAACACGAAGGAGGAATTCAGAGAAAGAATGAACTACAAGAGTCCTATGAACCAAAGCAAAGTGACTACCTCGGGCCTGTTAAACACACGTAAGCAGATCCCAGTAAAAATCAATTAATAAATATGTATCACCCAAACTAATTAAAGCAAGGGCATGTTCCACGTACAGCTGATACTGATGCGGGGTGTTTTAAGGACCTGCAGGTCCCTTTTGCTCAGTGGGGCAGAAGCAGCAGCCCATTACCTGGGCAGCTCCACACCTTGGGGTGGAGAGAGCAGTTCTGGAGCGCTGACAATCAGCTCAACTATTTCTACTGCCAAGCAGCAATTTGAATTTCCCAAGACGTCTTGCACTCTGGCCATCCCATGACATTCAAAGGGGTGCCCACCCTTCTCCCCAAGAACCCCATGGCAGTAAGTCCTGACATACCTTAAACGCTGAGTTTGACCCAATTTTGTCGTAGCGTTGCATAACCTGCGCTACCGGCAATTCCTTCTGGAGTTGGCACCGAGTTCTCTTTGTATTGTTAGCAAATTTAGTAACGAGGAATCATCAGTTGTGTTGGGAATACAAGAAAAATCCATGTCTGTATATACTTTAATTAGAACTTGGTACCCAGCGAGACACTTCATTTCTCAGGTTCTTTGAACCTTTGTGTGCTCCCCTGGCCCCACTGAAATCCAAGCAGACACTAATCCTCTGCTGCTGATCTTCTGAATTTTTCTAACAAAGTCGTAGAGATATTCTTTTTTCACACAGAATCACAGAATATCAGGGATTGGAAGGGACCTTGAAAGATCATCCAGTCCAATCCCCCTGCTGGAGCAGGAACACCCAGAGCAGGTCACCCAGGAACGCGTCCAGTTTTGAATGTCTCCAGAGAAGGAGACTCCACAACCTCCCTGGGCAGCCCCTGCCAGTGTTCCCTCGTCCTCACCATCAAGAAGTTCCTCCTCGTATTGAAGTGGAACCTCCTCTGTTCCAGCTTGCACCCATTGCCCCTTGTCCTATCATTGGATGTCACTGAGAAGAGCCTGGCTCCATCCTCCTGACACTCACCCTTTACATAGTTACAAACATTCATAAGGTCACCCCTCAGTCTCCTCTTCTCCAAGCTCAAGAGACCCAGCTCCCTCAGCCTTTCCTCCTATGGGAGATGCTCCACTCCCTTCATCATCTTGGCAGCCCTGCCCTGGACTCTCTCCAGCAGTTCCCTGTCCTTCTGGAACTGAGGGGCCCAGAACTGGACACAGTACTCCAGATAGGGTCTCACCATGGCAGAGTAGAGGGGGAGGAGAACCTCTCGTGACCTACTAACCACCCCCCTTCTAATACACCCCAAGATGCCATTGGCCTTCTTGGCCATGAGGGCACAGTGCTGGCTCATGGGCATCCTGCTGCCCACCAGGACCCCCAGGTCCCTTTCCCCTACGCTGCTCTCCAACAGGTCAGTTCCCAACCTATACTGGAACCTGGGGTTGTTCTTGCCCAGATGCCAGACTCTACACTTGTCCTTGTTCTAGTTCATTAAATTTCTCCCCGCCCAACTCTCCAGCCTGTCCAGGTCCCACTGAATGGCAGCACAGTCTTTTTTATTATTATTATTTTAATTTAAATACCATCCCTGGGGGTATTTAAAAGATGAGCAGACACAGTGCTCAGGGCCATGTTTTAGCACCCTTAGTTACCAGAGGTAGGTTGATGGCTGGACTAGATGAGCCCTTCCAACCTACACAACTGTACCATTCTATAGCAGTGCAGTTTTCTTTAAAAAGGCACTACAGAGCGAGCAAATAACAACTCTTTAGTTTTAAAATAAAGGAATTTCGTCGATTTGGAAGCTGTACTACTGGTTGGCAGCAGCTCTACCCTATGGACACCAACACAAGAGTATGAAGGAAACCCTAGGAATTCAAGGGATCTCGTTTTGCTCTAGGGAGGCCCTACACAGCACCAGCTCTTTTTGAAACAGCTTTAGAAGGAAATAGAAGCAGGGAGATTTTACTGGCTTTCCAAAATAATAAAAAACTAATTAGAATTAGTGATAATGCAAGTGTGGTTCTTCAATTGAAAACTAGAAGTGCCTGACACTAGAGGCAGCACAGGAAAGCACACAGCTCAACACGTTGGGTTTGGCTACCACTGGGCTTTACACCTGCCTTTTCTGGTTTTATGTTACTTAAAGATTGTTTCATCCCAGCCCTGTATTTCAAAACATTCCACTTCATAGTCTTCTAAGTTCTGATCCCCTTTTCTTACAGTTTCAATCCTGTTTGTGTTATCCCTTGTTTTCCTGAAAACCAGAAGCAGAGATCAGATAAAAGGCACCGTGAGCCCAAGAGGAACCCAGCACAGAAGTCACTTCGTTGTGTGGCACAACAATGGGCTATTCCTAAATTCAATGAGCTGTAAAAAATTGTACTTAAGCCTATTCTGGCTCAAGTGTTTTCCAAAGGCAGTAATTCCAGAATCTGGTACACAGGTAGAAATGAAGAATAAAGCAATTCTTATTCAAGTGAGTATAAGTTCAGTCTAGGCTGACCATAAATAATTCTCCTAATCCCAACCTTTTTTGAGATGATGCTCTTCAGTATCTCCACGCACACAAAATAAATAAAATTGATTTTAAAATCTCAGTTATTCCCATAGTTGTGGTTGTTGGAACAGGGTATGTACAATAGGTCTCCTGCATCCTCACATGAGATCCCGAAGAACAAGGTAAATCGTGATATTCCCTTGGATCCCCCTTTGCAATTAGAGCTCTTGGCACCTCAAGAACTCCATACCCTGTCTGAGGACCTAAACACCAGTTGCATCATTCTTGAGCTAGACATTCCTGTCTCCTAAAGAGTCCATTTACTGCACTCAAGGACAGAAGAGTAAGTGGAATTAGCTTAATCAGTTAAGGAACAGAAGCAATACTTTCTCAAAGTTAACATTAAAGAGTTGAGTCAAAAGCATAACGCCTGGTGCACAAGCAGTTGGTGGATCTCCAGGATTCATGGACTGACAGGACCGTGAACAGGCACCTCTGCTATGATGACTGGTGAGTCTCAGTCCTCTGATGAAGTCAAGGTAGGAGCGGACAGATACACCCCATATGGCCCATTTCAAGGCTTTTATCACCACCACCCAAAAAAAAGCACACAAAAAACCCCAACAAAACTTGATACAGCGTTAAAAATGTAATTTAAAGCATGGGATCCACTCACATCAGCACCTCGGGGCCCTCTCCAGATTTCTGGAGCCAATATCAACGATTCCACATTGCTTTGTGGCTAAACAAGGTGTATGGATTTCCTCTTAGAGCTTTCAACCTAAGTGTGTCCTCTTGCCACGCTGTGAAGAGCTGAATTTCAGCCCTGGAGCTCTGTCCTTTCGCTCCCGATCTCCACTGCAGCTAGAATTCACCCTTGGACACAGTCCCTGTCCCACTGCCGCCCTGTGCTCTGCACATCTATTCAGAGGGACATCCACCATCCTGATTCCTTTTAATATCCATGAAGTCTGTGCTACAGATTCTAGTGGGTTTTTCCAGTGGGTGCTCTGTTCAGTCTTTGATGAGAATCATCAATGCTGAAAAGCTCTGAAGACTGGAATCATCCATGGAAACACTCTTGGCCTGCACAAAGTGATTTTTTAAAACTTCCAATCTACTAACACAGGGCTACTGAACCTTCCTTGAGTTTAGATTCATTAGATCAGAGAAGTATTTTAAGGACAGGAGGAAATGGGCACAAACTTGAACACAGGAAGTTCCCTCTAAACATGAGGAGGAACTTCTTGACTTTGAGGGTGACAGAGCCCTGGCAGAGGCTGCCCAGAGAGGTGGTGGAGTCTCCGTCTCTGGAGACATTCCAAACCTGCCTGGACATGTTCCTGTGCAACCTGCTCTGGGTGGACCTGCTCTGGGAGGGGGGTTGGACTAGATGATCTCCAGAGGTCCCTTCCAACCCCATAGCACTCTGTTATTTTTAATATACTAGAGGTCCTGAGATTCAATATTTGCACTGAGGTGATATGAGGAATTGAAGGAGGGATTTCTTGGGTGACTTGATAAGAACATAATGTGAGTTTGCATGGGGCTTTCCTCAACACTCAATAAACGGGGATGGAAAACAGACAGCTGCTTCTCCAGTGACTGACTTTAGAGAAACCATTCTCTTTCTCTAACCCCCTCCAATAGGTATGTCAGACAATAAAAGATCTAGATCTGCATGAGACACAAGCCATCAGAAAGGTTAGTTCTAAGTTAAACTGTAATAGTTGCATTTAGACCCTTCCATTGCCAACGGAGCCACGATTTTCTGAAGTTTTAAAGAAGGGGGCGGGAGGGGGGAAGTAGTAACCAGCTGAAATACATCTACTTTAGGGTTTCATTTCACAGATTTCTTTGAAAGAGAACCTTATACTTCAAAGGATAAAATATTGGTCTGTGGTAGAAAAATTAATTGGAGCCCAGAAGAGATGGGTTCCCTACAGCAAAATGAATTTTGTTACAATTCACAGAATCAATTGTCCATGTTGGAAGGGACCTTTCAGATCATCAAGTGCAACCATCAACCCAACGCTGACAAAACCCATCACTAAACCATCTCTCCAAGTGCAATGTCCACCCATCTTTCAAATACCTGCAGGGATGGTGACCCAACCACTGTCCTGAGCAGCCATCAGCTTTGTCACTTCAAGTTGTGGAACAAACCATGCAGGAACATCAAGAAGTGTTCATGGTATAAATGGCCCTGTTTTCTTCTGCCCTCTGCCCTCCCATGGTAGGGGGCATCAAAACTCTGCTGTGCTTTGTGATGAGAGGGCAATAAACACAACACAGCCTTTGCCACAACCAGCTTCAGCCTGTGCCATGAAATCATTTTTCTTTCATGTAGTCTCTCTCATCCCACCTGAACAAATCTGGGTATTTATTACTTACTGCCAGTTATCTAAATTTCAAACAACTTGGATCAGGGTCAGAAATTCAACTGCTGCACATTTTGGGAAAAAAAAACCACCCCAAAACCACAAAAGAGTAGTGAAGTTCAGTCTTTGCACATTCTTTAGCCAGGGGATGGGTTGGCAAAGAGTGCCAACGTGACAACAGAGCTATCAACGCCCACTGCGGTCCAAAACCACCGGTGTGTGCTGACCTTCATCACACCAGGGTACCAAAGGACACCAGGGATGACTGGTGTAACCTCATCAGGGTCTAGAGACCAGGGTTAATCCAAAAATATCAAGTCAGCAGATTTCACTTCCTCCAGAGGCATTTATTGCATCTTTTTATCATATATTTGATCATGGGCAGGCATTAAGAAAACTCATAAAGATGAAGTTGACTTTACTGTGTCTTTTTATTCTATTCAATTATTTCTCTGGAAACAATAAATCAGCTCCCTGCCACATCCTAGTGATAAAATAGGTAATTTGTGTACAATTCTCTGATCATTTGGGGAAACAGCAGGTGGTAATAAATTAAATTACACAAACAAGACACCTCCGTAAGCCAACACACACAGAGCTGTCAACCCCATCCCCCCATGATCCCTATTAGAACATGCAGAAACATTCATTTGGGAGGGACTATTTAAAACACATTTTTTTGTAAATTTTCTTTTAAAGCCTGAATTTTACATCAGGCTGAAAATACAACCTCGTACAGAAGGACCTGGTAATTAAACCACCTTCGTAGGAGCTTCAGGGAGCAAAGTCTTTTTACATACTTGCAATCTGTGCTCTTGAAGGGTTTTAACTGAATTTTAAAACAAGTCCTTCATAGAAGCTAAAGAGAAATTACCCACATTCCTGCAGAGAAGCAGAACGTTGTTCTGTTGTGGTAACACCCCCTCCACACTCCAAAGGGGTGGTTCCACCCAGCGCTCTTTCACGGGTCGGAGGCACCTCCTGTCACGCAAACCCCTACGTAAACTGGTACAGGAGCTGGCTCTGGAGGGGGAAAAAAATGACACAAAGGGATACAATCTGAAGGATTCCAACCAAAGGATGCGGTATCTCATTGTGGTGCTGATTTTTAGCCTGAAACAGGGTCTTCAGGACGACTGTCACTTGGAGGAGGTTGTGTCAGTGGGTACTGAAGGCCAAGGGAGAGCCTTCACTATCTTGAGCGTCATCAATCCCTTGACAGCAGAGACAGCAGAGTAGAAAGCAGACTTCAGAAAAGTCCATGGAATTTCCACCACCTCTTGAGTAGTGTCCAGAGAGCCCAGAGGAGAGCAATTGAACTGATAAAGGGGCAAAGCAGCAGCTACATGACTAGAACCTAAAAAAACCCTACTGAGACTCCAGTATAGGACTTGATTGCTATCTACAAAAAATCCATGGTGATGGATAAACTGAACCCTAAAATAACCAGCTATGAGTTCCAGTCAAAAGTTCTTGTCTAAGCAGGAGGTAGTGCACAGCAGACTGTGGAGGCAGATGGTAGAAGCAACTTCAGAAAGATACAGACAACGTGTGCATGAATGGACAATAAAAACCCCTCGAATGTCTCCAATGCAGTGGATGCTGAAGAAACACAAGGATGGGCTACAGACAACACCCACGCTCACTGGTCCCACAACAGAGTCACAAATAGGAGATGCTGTCAAAGAGAGAGCACCTACTAGGATGACCATGAGCCAGCACTGTGCCCTCATGGCCAAGAAAGCCAATGGCATCCTGGGCATCCTGTATTAGAAAGGGTGTGGTTAGCAGGTCATGAGAGGTTCTCCTCCCCCCTCTAACCCTGGTGAGACCCCATCTGGAATACTGTGTCCAGTTCTGGGCCCCTCAGTTCAAGAAGGACAGGGAACNAGACTGAGGGGTGACCTCATTAACGTTTATAAATATGTAAAGGGTGAGTGTCAGGAGGATGGAGCCAGGCTCTTCTCAGTGACATCCAGTGATAGGACAAGAGGCAATGGGTGCAAGCTGGAACAGAGGAGGTTCCAGTTAAATATGAGGAAAAACTTCTTCACAGTGAGAGTGACTGAACACTGGCAGGGGCTGCCCAGGGAGGTTGTGGAGTCTCCTTCTCTGGAGACATTCAAAACCCGCCTGGAGGCGTTCCTGAGTGACCTGCTCTGGGTGTTCCTGCTCCAGCAGGGGGATTGGACTGGATGAGCTTTCAAGGTCCCTTCCAATCCCTGATATTCTGTGATTCTGTGACACTGATGCGACACACGGGGTTTGTCAGGTTTGGTTGTTTGTTTTTACATTAAGAACATAAAAAGCTGAACCTTTTGCTTCTACTGTTGAAGCTGAAATATGACCCTTCGTGCCTCCAGAAAGTTCAGCTGAAAATACAGATGTGCCAGCTGTGCCAGCTGTCTCATACCTGATGTTTTACAGACTACATTTACCAAGTCAATAGTTGCCAGTGCGAGATGAGGGTTTCCAGGGCTGGAAAAGACCGACATCACATCAGCAAACAAAAAGAAGATGTTTTGATGATTTTCTTGCAGAGCACAAATCAGAAAATTAAATACACCTAGAAAAAAAAAACAAAGCAGGTCTCTGAATGCACCAGAAATGTCTAGGCTGTATCTTCTGATCCTTACAGGGGTTCATGTAAGTATGTTCTTCAGAAAACCAGGATTAAAGATGGCCCATCACTCGCCTAATATTTTCTGAGGTTTCTAAAAACCACGGAAAATTTCCTTGCAGGCAGTTCAAGATCTCCTGCAGAGCCTGATGTCCAGATATCATTAAAAGCATTTAAGTCTGGTTTCTCAGATCTGTCTCTGTACGAAGCTACAGCCCACAGAACTGATGTATGATTATTTCTGAAGAACGTATTTGTACAGAGGTTTGACTTCATTTTTCAAAGGCAAGTAAGTTGTCACCACAGGCTGCTGAACCCACTTAGCACAACCAATTTGTTCTGGCTGCTGCCAAAGCCACAAAGTTTGCTACCCTCTTACTCCCTGCCAAGCATTCTTCCCAACCATACAGCCCTCCTGCTGCTTCCCAAACAGCTTTTGGGCCACTTTTACTTATTAAGACAGGAAAAAAAAAAAAGAAAATTGAGTCCAGGCTTCTTTTTTTTCTAGTTTTGGTGGGGGTTTGGTGTTGCTTTTGGGGTTTTTTCAAAGGGAGGTCCATTTAAATGAGGTGAAGTGGCTCAGAAAAGCTCGAAAAAGGCTCTGGAGGCAGCATGAAGTAAACGGAAAAGCACGTGGCCAGTAAGAGAAAGGAGGTGGCTTCTTGTTTTTGGCAGCTTCACACCAGTGTGTTGGCTCATTGCTCTTTTTGGACTATATTGGGCTCTCTGTCAGGGAGCAGAACGATAAGATGAGGGGTTTAAAATTGAAAGAGGGAAGATTGAGATTAGATCTCAGGATGAAATTCTTTCCTGTGAGGGACGCTGGCCCAGGTTGCCCAGAGCAGCTGTGGCTGCCCCATCCCTAGAGGGGTTCAAGGCCAGGCTGGATGGGGCTTGGAGCAACCTGCTCTGGTGGGAGGTGTCCCTGCCCAGGGCAGGGGGGTTGGGACTTGACAATCTTTAAGGTCCCTTCCAACCCAAACCACTCTATGGTTCTATACAAGACGAGATAGATGTGATGCCTGAAGGTGTAACTGGAAGATCTTTAAGATTCCTTCCAACTCTAACAATTCTGTGATTCTAATCTTGGGTGGGGAGAAAAATAACTACATCCACAGGAGAAACAATATTCCTCTGTGCTCACCAAAGGGTTGGAGAAATGAATGAGTGCTGTATTGATGAAACTGCTTTTTTTTTCAGTACAGCTGCATGAGTCTTTTGCTGTCCAAATGTGAAAGCTCTGAGCCTGAGCTATTAAATAGCATTTACTGCTTCTCAATACCTGGGCAAGGGGAGAACGGGGGGGGCGGAGGGGGGAAGGCAGAGCATGGGAAGGAGAGGAAGAGGAATTTTTCCACTTTAACAATCAAAGAAGGCTAAAATAATTTTGTTTACATGCCAGTATTAAAAATTCACGTTATTTCCAACTTCAACCTTACCCTTTTCCCCCCTTTTTCCTTTAAAGCCACTTATTGACTCTTGGCTGGTACCCAGATACGTTGGGCCAACTGAAAAGGTGAAATTTGAAAAAGAGACCAAGAATCTTTAAAAATAATGTACTGAAATGGTACAGAGAAAGAGCCACAAAGTGTCAGCGTGGACAGAAGAAGGAACAAACAGAAAGACAGAACAGGGAAGAGTTGCTGAGAAAATCAAGTAGCACCTTCAAGGCAGAGCAATTGAATTTTTAGGGTGTTCAGCAGCAGCTTCAAATATTTTAAGCCAGGTTCCTGGCTCAAACAACACTCGCCTTCCAGGGCCTCACCTGACTCACCAGGGAGGGCCTTGGCTGACCTATAAAGCTCCTGCATGCACCTCCTCAATAAAGACCAGCAGTTCTTTAGGTCACCAAGAAGGACCCACAGCATCCCTACCCCTTGCCCTGCACAGCAAGTAAAAAAGGACTCGTCACATCTTAATTATGAAAAACAGGTTTTACAGTAATGGTTTTGCTAAACAGAAAAGTTCTGTTTCTGCAATACTTAAAAAGAATATTTATATATATATTTATATACAGACTAGATGTAAAGCCTCAGACATACATTAATCACTTCTCATTAATTTAAGATCACTCTCGTGATCAAGCAAGGTTTATATCTCCAGAGAAGGAGACTCCACAACCTCCCTGGGCAGCCCCTGCCAGTGTTCAGTCACTCTCACCGTGAAGAAGTTTTTCCTCATATTTAAGTGGAACCTCCTCTGTTCCAGCTTGCATCCATTGCCTCTTGTTCTATCACTGGATGTCCCTGAGAAGAGCCTGGCTCCATCCTCCTGACACTCACCCTTTACATATTTATAAACATTCATAAGGTCACCCCTCAGTCTCCTCTTCTCCAAGCTCAAGAGACCCAGCTCCCTCAGCCTTTCCTCCTATGGGAGATGCTCCACTCCCTCCATCATCTTGGTAGCCCTGCCCTGGACTCTCTCCAGCAGTTCCCTGTCCTTGAACTGAGGGGCCCAGAATGTCATGATAATGACAGCAGCGCTGGCATCAGAGCTGGTTTCATCATTTGATACGTTCCTATCAATTCTTAATTCCAATACTTTGTAGGGAGGCAGAAGGTGATGAAATTCCCAGGAGCAGGACAGACAAGGCTGGTTTGCAGGGATACAGGGCAGACAGTGATGAGCACATGTAATTTGCATCAAAATCACCAAAGCATCTGATACTTCACTATCTCGGCACCATCTATGGATCTTCAAGCCAGGGATCAGGATTGAAAGAGGCAGCAGAAGGACATTACCTGATAAAAGTAACTTTTGGGGCAGAGCCTATTTGAACAAATGATGGAAAAAGTCACTACAAAGGAGAAAGGTTAATTTGAAAGAGGCCCAGCACAGTCAACGGAAGCACAAACACACCTTAACCTCCAATTTTTGCCTACTCTTTCAGAAATGTCCAAGTATGGTTTAAAGATCACAGAATCATTCTGGTTGGAAGAGACCCTTGGGATCATCAAGTCCAACCATCAGCCCTACTCTACAAGTTCTCCCCTACACCAGATCCCTCAACACCACATCTAATCTACT
>VZTM01009954.1:78667-89107 GCA_013400555.1 Jacana jacana | reverse complement strand
AGAGCTTCCCTGCCCTCATGCAGATCAACACTCCCACCCAACTTCGTGTCATCTGCAAACTCACTGATGGTGCTAAATCCGTGTCAACATCGTCAATAAAGATATTAAACAGAAATGGCCCCAATACTGAGCGCTGAGGAACACCACTTGTCACCAGCCACCAGCTGGATTCAACTCCCTTGAGCACCAGATGCTCAGGGTTTGTCTGAAACACGACGATCCCGTAACAGTATGATCAGACACAGAATATTTCACTGAGCGAGTGACGGGGGTTTCACAGGCATTCAAAGAGGAAAGGACTCCTTTAAAACACAGCTGCATTCCCACGCCAAACCCAACACTTCTCCAACGATGGATGCCAAAAAGAGATGGCCAGAGAAGCAAAGGGCAAAAAAGCAGAATTTACCAGGCTTTGAGAACATGGTCATGCCACCTGGTGACCGTTACACCGGGACATCACACCCCAGGCAGCCTGCTGGAACCTCTGCTGCTGGGCTTAGGGAGATGCAGCGCCAACATTCCTTCTACACAAGTGTAAAACCTGAGAAATTAAGAGTTAATAAGATTTGCTCCAAAAGAAATAAGCTACAAATTATTTTCACGCTCCAGAAGGAAATTAATTTATTTCCTTTGATTAATTAACTCTATTTACCACTTTAAGGAGTAAATAGAAGAACACATGGCTAATAGAAAGAGCGCAGAGCAGCAGATTTGATGAGACTGAGTGGTTTAATCTACCCCTTCAAGTCAGGAAAGGGGGNGAAAAGGGGGAAGGAAAAGGGGGAAGGAAAAGGGGGAAGGAAAAGGGGGAAGGAAAAGGGGGAAGGAAAAGGGGGAAGGAAAAGGGGGAAGGAAAAGGGGGAAGGAAAAGGGGGAAGGAAAAGGGGGAAGGAAAAGGGGGAAGGAAAAGGGGGAAGGAAAAGGGGGAAGGAAAAGGGGGAAGGAAAAGGGGGAAGGAAAAGGGGGAAGGAAAAGGGGGAAGGAAAAGGGGGAAGGAAAAGGGGGAAGGAAAAGGGGGAAGGAAAAGGGGGAAGGAAAAGGGGGAAGGAAAAGGGGGAAGGAAAAGGGGGAAGGAAAAGGGGGAAGGAAAAGGGGGAAGGAAAAGGGGGAAGGAAAAGGGGGAAGGAAAAGGGGGATGGAAAAGGGGGATCGAAAAGGGGGATCTTTTTCACACCAATAACTTCAGTGGCACAGACGGTGTCACCGCGGCATACCTGACAGCAGAGGTGAGACAGGCACAGAAAGGCTGTTGCTTTAAGGACAAGAAACCTTCCGGAACAGATACTGGCAGGTTTCTTCCCCCCAGAAGCAGCAGCAGAGCCTACCCCCATTTACTCATTTTAACTATTCCCTACCACGCTCTTCCTGAAGGAATCTTTCAGCATATCCTCACTGGTGTTGAGGTTTCCATGGCCAACTCCAACTGTGGAGGCCGTTCCTCGCCTCCACTCTATGCCAGGTATTTCAGGTGGACAACTGGCGACCCTTTGTTGTGTTATTTGACCAGAAGAAAGTTGCAGCTGAAAGATTTGAGAGAGGAAGGCAACAGGTACCAAAACTAAACAAAACCTCTTGATGCAGTAGGTTATTTGTTAAAAACACCCCTTACCCGTTTTCCCTTGCACACAGCAATTCAGTCACTTTAATAGTATTTGAAAGGAGAGGACTTAAAAAATATCTGAAGTTGGAGATGGGTGTTTTTATAGATCAGATAAATGTCTAGGGAAAAAAAAATGGTTCAATACTTTGTCATCTTCCAGATACAAGAGGTAATTTTCGAACTGGATTTGCTCTCACAGAGTTTAAACAGTCACACAGCATTTATCCCATCTCCACCTCACAGGGGTACCTTGATGTTCTCTTCTATAAGGCATTTAGGCATTTAACAAAGTTATATACCAATATAAAGGATTTACAAAGAAATTCTTTTGGGAAGAGTTTGTCAATTCTTCTAGGACATCTTGAAGGAGAGGCTTAAATTCCATGTTAGTTTGTTTTAATGGAATGAAATTAAGATTAAAGAGAGATAGAACAAGTTCCTTCGGGAGTATTCCTGAGAAGGTGTTGTTTTGACAGAAAGCTCTGTATAACCGTTATAACAACATGATTTATGAGTTCAATCTGCTCTTACATGCTAAACTAAACAGCTCCCAGTGATAAAACACACAGCATCTCCCTGGCCTCAAAGGAGCGAGAGGGGAAGGGAAGGAACACAACCAAGTAGTGATCAAAGCCAGGAACAATAGTCCATCTAAAAATTCAGTGCCAAATCACACTGCACCCACCAAGGTCAAAGAAAAAACACGCCACAATTAACAACTCAGCAACCTGAAGCGTTCAGGATCCGTCCTTCTCCTGTATGGCCTTAACTTTGCAAAAAGGGATGACCATACTGATGGCCATAGGGCACAGGGAGTGACAGATGGCACTTACTCAAGACTTCTGCAAAGTGTTTGACACCACCCTGCACAACATCCTGCTCTCTCAACTGGGAAGGCATGGATTTGATGGATGGACCACCTGGTGGATCAGGAACTGGCTGGATGGCTGCACTCAAAGGGTTGCAGTCAACTGCTCCATGTTCAAGTGGAAACCAGTGATGAGTGGAGGGTACGGTACTGGGACCAGTGCTGTTTAACATCTTGGAGATATGGACAGTGGGATTGAGTGCATCCTCAGCAAGTTTGTTGATAACACCAAGCTCTGTGGCACAGCTGACAGGCTGGAAGTAAAGGATGGCATCCAGAGGGACCTGGAGAGGCTTGAGAGGTGGGTCCTAAGCAAACCTCATGAAGGTCTAACAGGCCAAGTGGATGGTCCTGCATGTGGGTTGTGGCAATCCCAGGCACAAATACAGTCTGGTCTTGTAGAACATGCAGAAAAGTGATTGAGAGCAGCCCCANAAGAGAGAAGGCTCCACAGAGACCTCACAGTGGCCTTCCAGTATATGAAGGGGGTCCATGGGAAAGCTGGGAGGGACTCTGTATCAGGGAGTGGAACGATAGCAAGAGGAGTAATGGTTTTAAATTGAAGGAGGGGAGATTCAGAATAGATATTAGGAAAAAATTCTTTGCTATGAGAGTGGTGAGACACTGGCCCAGGTTGCCCAGAGAAGCTGTGGCTGCCCCATGCCTGGAGGTGTTCAAGGCCAGGCTGGATGGGGCTTTGAGCAACCTGGTCTGGTGGGAGGTGTCCCTGCCCAGGGCAGGGGGGTTGGAACTCTGTGATCTTTAAGGTCTCTTCCAACCCAAACCGTTCTACGATTCCATGATAAAAGCAGTGTACTGGTCAGCCCCACACTGCCAAAACCCCTGGGTGAGGAACACATACACAACTCCCCACCTGAGGGGTACCTTTTCCCTCTGGTAATGGATATCTACAGGACACATTTGCTTCCATTGTGGCAGGTACAGCTATAGACAACCATAAATCAGAGACCTTTAAATTCAGCTTTTTAATTCAGCCAGGGTGACTGAAGACCATTGCAATCAAACACCTGAATGGACAAAAAGCTGCTGTTTAAGCCGAGCGGCCACACAAATTCTTGTACAGGAATCAGCCGTTAGATCACATTGAAATGATTCCTCTAAAGGATCTTTGTTGCAATTCTTCAGTTTATCTTGAGCATCCATCATGCCACAGACCAGACAAACCCCTCTTTGAGTTGGATACAGAACACACAGAATTCCTTCTAGTCCCTCCCCGTAACAGCAAGGACAACAGACCATTGCTGAGTCTCAAACGCAATCACAGAAAGCCTACGAGAAGAGCTTAAATCTTATTGTCCCTTGTCTTCAGAAGCCAGCTGAGAAGCTTCAGAAGAACACCCAATTCCTTACCATCCTCCTCCCTAAGAATAAAGATTTAACAGGACTGCAGCCCCATCACTCGCCCTAAAACTACCCAGGATGAAAAAAGTTCTTTGCTACAATAACTTCTATGCAGTTCTTAAAGAAGAAACCAGGCTGGATGGGGCTTTGAGCAACCCGCTGTAGTGGGAGGTCTCCCTGCCCATGGCAGGGCATTGAAACTCAATGATCTTTAAGGTTCCTTCCAACCTTCCATAAACCATTCTATGATACCACACCCTCTACAGCTCTTCACCGGATGGTTTGCAGTTGCTGGGAGCAGGCAGTAATGGCAGAACCGAAGGTCACACACTGATTATCTTCCTGTACTTACTCAAGGTGAGGAGACTTAGGCCATGAATAAAAGCTTTTTCCTTAGGAATGTCCTCAGTAAAGCAAGGGACAACACTTAATTCGCAACTAATTTCAATAAAGTTACTCACAGGACTGAATTCCACCCAGAAACACTTCTCATAACATCTTTGCTAAACTACGCTACGTATCTCAGAAGAGGGAAATCCAACTCTCTTCCAGTACACCAGTGCTTCCAGCCCCCACCAGTTTAACTCCATAGCCTCAGTGATCCCCGTCCTTTACAACATCTCAGGAAAACCAGGCATGGGTGATTCTCAGCCTGGATTCAACGGTGGATGTTGCAATAATGTCAATGATCTCATTTATTTTGAGAGATGATGAAATCTTCATGAATGCTACAACATTTTTATAACCACTCTGAACAACTACATTTAGGATGAATTGTACTTTGTAAATCTTCGATTAAAACAAGCCTAAAACATTTCCTTATGTCTATCTTTTCTTTCCTGCACTAGTTTATACAACTCAGTAGCCTGTACGGGCTTGCCTGCTGCAACGTGATAGTGTATATTAATTTGTCTCCAGTTTTTAATAGAGTGCCGTGACCAAATCCATACCAGATCATGAATTAAAGACAGTAGTGAGGGTGTTTTTTCAGACTAACAATTAATTAAAACTACATACTCTTTGCTGACACATCAGATTATTTTTACAAGACAAGCATTTGCAAGTATTCCCTTTAAGCAGCTCTTCAGCAAGTGGAAGGACTGAGACAAACTCATGTATTTTTTACAAGTGTAACACCAGTCAGAACAGCGGGAGGTGAGGCTACCCCTCTCTGTGCTCACGAGACCCCACCTGGAGTACTGTGTCTACCTCTGGAGTCCTCGAGATCAGAAGGACATGGACCTGTTGGAACAGGTCCAGAGGAGAGCCACAAAGATGATCAGAGGGCTGGAGCACCTCTCCTGTGAGGCCCAGATGAGAGAGCTGGGGTTGCTCAGCCTGGAGAAGAGAAGGCTCTGGGGAGACCTTAGGAGCAGCCTTCCAGTGCCTGAAGGGGCTACAGGAGAGATGGGGAAGGACTCTTTATCAGGGACTGGAGTGACAGGACAAGGGGTAATGGGTTTAAATTGAAAGAGGGAAGATTTAGAATAGGTATCAAGAAAAAAATTCTTCCCTGTGAGGGTGGTGACACACATTGCCCAGAGAAGCTGTGGCTGCCCCATCCCTGGAGGGGTTCAAGGCCAGGCTGGATGGGGCTTGGAGCAACCTGCTCTGGTGGGAGGTGTCCCTGGCCGGGGCAGGGGGGTTGGAAATAGATGGTCTTTAAGGTCCCTTCCAACTCTAACAGTTCTATGATTCTAAAAGCTTATTTCATTACAATAGTCTTTCCAATAAAAGCTGCACTTGAAGAGCAGTTGCCCAATGAATTGTATTTGCTCAAACTGCATCCAGACCAGGTAGGAGATCATCTTCAGCCACTGGAGGTGCTAATTCCAAAATATAAAGAAAACGATGCTGAGTCTGTGTGTGCATATATAGGTGCCATATAGAAAATATACATGTGCACACACACACAAACTACCTTGTGATAAAAACTTTAAAATACAAACTGCACATGAGCTATTAAGGCCATAAACTCCTGTTTCACTTTTCAGCAAAAATACACCATTTCAATCAATGTGCCCTTCTCTTAAATGCTGACTTCCAGACTTGACCCTTCAAGCCTTCTCCTAATTCATCTTCAAAAGGACACGAAAGGAAAAGGAAAGGTTTGGTTCTTCCCAGGTTAGGAGGTGCTGCCATTGATAAGATCATACTTCTCCATTACACAGGGAAACCCTGAACACTCCCAACCAGCCAGAGCTTAAAACAATCACTTTCCTGTAAAAACACCTAATGCTCCATCTTCTATTCCAGGAGTATTTGAATAAGAAATATATCACCCTGATGGAAACGCAGAAGAACTCTCATAGCTACATCCTTTCTGTACGCTCTGAAGAATATCAATGGCACCACATGCTGAGAAATGCTGAAGGGAAGAAACCTCCTGCTTTTCCAGACTATCTTCTGCTTTTAAATATACACAGGGAATCCAGGATTTGGTTTTTAACTGTCTTTGAAAAGGAGTGGTTTGATGAGATCAACTCCTCCATTTTTCTTTTCTCTACAAAGATTTCCAACAAATAACCCCGGGCACACACGGGATCAAACAGCAGATGCTTTAACAGGTTGCAAATCCCACACCTTAAGCAGCCACCGAGTTAATAAAGCTGAACAGAAGTTTAAACAAAGTGATAGTTTGGAAAGCAAAGGCTGCTGTGTCACGCCAGCTGACGTAGTAAATCAAGAAGAGTCTGTCAAACGGCAGAGGAGACTTTCCCAGGTCGTTACACCCTCAGAAACCATGGGAAAACCACTCCACAGCACCCCACAACTGCACCTACAGAGCTGCCCGAAACACCAGAGCAGAAGGGCTTTTCTTTCTTTTCTAATACACCTAATGTAGCTATTCTATTTTTATGTTACATATACTGCATGTATGTCAAAAAAAGGTAAGACATTCTGTTTTAGAGACTATTTATCTGCCTACCTTTGTGGTACCAGCAACCTTCTTTACTCCATTTCTATTGCCATGTTCCTTTTAATGACTACAGGTCACCTAAAAATTAGACCAAAAATGATCACCCCAGTGTTTTTCTATTTGCAAAACAGTAGAGAAGACTTATGAGATGGGGATGAAGGAGAAACAGCACCAAACTTCTCCCTTCTGTACCCAGCTGTCGTGCTTCTACTCAACAGATCCCACCTGAACACACCTCCCGGAACCGCAGGGTTCATCCCAAGAGAAAACATTCCATTTGGAATTGCTTATTGCTTTCTGAAAAGATTGCAACATTAACAGATTGCAACAAATAGGGTAAAACTCCTCAGTTGACTAAACACATTTCACAACCTAGTTGGCTTAATCTTAATTTTTTTATTTTTTCCTAGATCAAGACAACATTTTGGACTGAATTTGGCTTAATTCTCTTAAAACAGTAGAGATCTTTCCATGCTAGTCTGAACAGTTGAATTAAAGAGCCGAGATTGCCCTTCGCTAATTACTCACATGACATACACTTAACATCACCTCTATTTATTGTTCATAAATTATTAAACAGAGCTTTCTCATGGAAGATAGTCAAGAAACTTCCTCCTCCTTGGGCTTGATAAGGTAGAACTAGAAGAGCAGCACCATCCAGCTGTCTTTAACTCACTTTATTTCACTTAGTTATTTTATAAACTTAGCACAGAACGCCTTGAGAAACTCAGGGTTAAAAAACAAGGCAACAGAGCAAAAGCCTTATCATCCCTCTGGTACAATCTGGCTTTGGCACTAGTGATCCTCACCAAAAAATCTGGTAAAATTTAAGGCAGCTGAAGCACTCTCTAGCCTGCAGTTACAGTCAGAAAATATCCCAGTACGATACCAGTACTTAGCTGGAAGACAACAAGCTGGAAGATACTGCCTACTCAGCATTCCCCAAAGCTGTACCCAAGCTTGAGGCTGCTTCTTCCACAAGAGCAGAGATTTGAAGTTTCAAATCACTTAATCAGGGAGGAGGGAAGCAGCCCAAACCATCTCACCTCCATCGCTGCTGAAGTAACACAGACTTGTTTGCCGAGAAGAAATACACCAGTCAACAAAATACACACTTTTGGCTTCATTTCACAATCAAAACAGCCCCAAATCTGGAGCCTGCACAATCCAGAGTAAATGACCACCTTCTGTAACATTCCCTTAGGGCTGACTTTTGCCTAAAGGGGAGGCAAACCCTGGGTTATTCCCTCCGCGGATTGCACAAGCGCTTTCTGAAGAAACCAAAGGTTCTCTTTTCCTTCTCTGCAGCCCAACTTCACACCCAACACACCGAACGCTCCATCCATCCCACCCCAACAGAAACAGGACCATTTAGGAAGACGTGGGTAATAAAACCATGTACATTAAAAATCCCATTTTACAACATGATAAAATACTTTTTAAAGCTATATCAATTCTTGGCTGCTGGTAACCTGAAGTTAAGCCCAGAAAAGCCCAAGAGCCAAACTAAAGCTGCCCAGGCTCCATGTTTCTCTCATTAATACATTACCTTTCTTCGACTGCAGATATCTCACAGCCCTTATCAAAGTAGGCCAGATCCGTTTCATTTCCCTAAGGTTAAGCTGGCGAGCAGGATCCAGAGGATTCATCGACTAAGGAATGGCCACCATTCAATGACAAATATAGCAGGAGTTATTTCTCATCTGTCCTAATTTTTTCCTCTTTTTTTTTTCTTTTTTATTGGAGGGGGGGAGGCTGAGATAGAGCTTTTTCCAGCACTCACTGCAATTGGCGGTCACGAAGATGCTGCCGTCTTTGTCCTCTTATGCAACTCCTGGTGTCCCCCTTTCTCCCCAGCCCCCAGGAATAAAAGGAGGTGACATGGCTGTTCTCCATTTCAGGACGGAGGAGGCTGGATAAACCATCCTCCCTGAAGTTATGTTCTGAGAACACTTCACAGGGGAAGAGGGAGGGATCGTTTTCCATTGATTTTAGTGGCTGGTGTGTGTGTGTGTGGGGGGGGAAATCGATACCTTTTATCATGGCCCAACGCAGCCACCTCCTGTGAGGAGAAGCAGCCAGCCCTGCCATAGTCATCCTCTGGTGCTGGAACAGAAGGCAGAAAACCGATATTCCCAGTACTAACCAATCTTCACAACAGATGGTAATAACTTGCTTTTTCTTTCACAAGATTTTTCTGCCTTATTTTTTGAGGTTACTCCCTTGGGAAGTACCTTCACCCTGACCCTCAGAACAGCCCATGGAGGAGATGAATCCTAATTTCATCCAATCCTTTCCTTCCGTGGTTCGTGACACACAGGAGCAGGCATCGCTCTCACCCCCTTCCTGGTAAACAAGTTTCAGTGAAATTTAAGCCCAGCCCCGGTTTAGCTTTGTTTCCAGCCACTGGTACTCACTGGTTTCCTATCTATTATTCCCCAGGTGAGCTGACAGACTCTGAACTTCACGAGATGTTACCAGGACGTGGTCTTCAAGTTCTGCAATTTCTTCTTTTTAAAAGTTATTTCCACTCTTTGTGCCACTACAATGTACCAGCGCGTGGCAGATGCTAGTTCAGCCTCAACAGCTCCGCGAGGTAGAAGAAAGGCGGCGAGACAAAGACAGGGTTAAACGCTCCTCTGCCTCTCCTCTGGATAACCAGGCAATAAAAATCCCAAATAATATTCCCTGTTATTCCTCTCCCCCCTTCCTCAGCTGTGCCTACCGGCTCCTGAGCTTCTGAAGGAGCTGTGACCCAAGCCCGCGGTGACGCAACGCTTCGCTGCCAGCTTCTCTTCCAAAAAGGAAAGTGCAATCGAAATGAAAGGGAACACCAGGAAAGTTAAGCTCACCGTCAGCAGCACCCAACCTTTTGCAGTCGTTTTCCATCTAAGGAAGATTTCATTCTTTGGCTACTACGAGAATTTCAAGCTTTATCCCCCCCCCTCCGTGTGCTGTGTATCTTCACGTCCGCGCTCCCCACCACAGCACCAGCACACAAATGCTCTGTAAGATCCTAGCAGGGGAAGTGTCCTGGGGATATTTCTCATGTTAGAAATGTCTCAGGGTGCACGGGAAGACCGAGTTTCCCGTTGCCATCTAATTGTTGTCAAGCCCCAGCCGCAAGTCAAACCCTCTGGTTGGACTAAATCCATGCTTTGTGGCTAGTTATTGTCTCTTGGGGGGGGTGGGAATAACAGAGCTGGCAACTTCTAACACACCACGTAAAAAGACATCAGCCTTCCACTGTAAAAGCTACCTGGGATCAGCCACTTCAAAACTCTCTCTTTTTTTCCCCACCCCAGAGGTAAGTGAAAGCAGAATTCTACCTTGGCAGTGATTTCCAAGGCACAGAGCTCAAAAACAAAGCCCTCCCAGCCTGACATCAGTGGAAGCAAAACCCCAAACGGCTCAAGTGCTCTTTCACTTCAAATAATTCCGAAAAGCAAAAGGTAAGGGAGAAGGAAAAGAGAGCAGTAAAATCAAACGGGAAGAGCCTTAGGGCTGTCGGGGGGAAGACCCTGCGGATTGCTTTGCGTTACGAGCGCATGACCAGAATAAAGAGAGGTTTTCGGGTTTTAGCTTTGCCTTTTTTTTTTTTTCCCATCGGGAGGAAAAAAAACCCCAACCCCATCCCCATCCCCAACCCCATCCCCATCCCCAACCCCAACCCCAACCGAACTAGAGACC
>VZTM01009954.1:55205-78608 GCA_013400555.1 Jacana jacana | reverse complement strand
CCTTCTCCCCGGCCGTCGGGGGCCAACGAGCGGCGGCGGAGTAAGCGCGGGGCGCGGGGAGGCGGGGAGGAGGGAGGGAGGGGATTAGCAAAAGCGCCGCATTAATATGCAAATCTCTGCCGGCTGTTCGCCGAGCCTGACCCGGCTGCGGGCTGGAGGTGGCCTCCTCCTCCTCCTCCTCCATCACACACACACACCACCACCCCCGGCGTGGGGCTGCTGCAGCATCTCTCCATCCCCTCCCGGGGGCAGTTGGTCCAAGAAATCCTCCCCCCCCCTCAAAGCACCCACCTTGGGGCATGGCTTCTATCTCATCTGTGCAGAGGCACGGAGTGGTTTGGGTTGGAAGTGGACCTTAAAGATCATGCAGTCCAACCCCCCCTGCCATGGGAAGGGACACCTCCCACCCTGTCCTGAACTGTGCTGGTTCCTTACCTGTCCCCTTCCTCTTTCTCCGAATTTCTCATTTCCTTTTAGGGGAGAGGAAAAGAAATAAATATAAGGTATCTGACAGTAAAGGCCTGTTTTTTGAGAGGCAGAGGTGTACTGCTCACACTAGCTCAGCAACAGAATGGGTTGGGTTGGAAAGTTATGGAGTTCCAACCCCTCTGCCCTGGGCAGCAACACCTCCCACCAGAGCAGGTTGCTCAAAGCCCCATCCAGGCTGGCCTTGAACCCCTCCAGGGATGAGGCAGCCACAGCTTCTCTGGGCAACCTCTTCCAGGGTCTCACCACCCTCACAGCAAAGAATTTCATCCTGTACTTGCATGTGACCGTACTGAAAACAAGACCCCCCCACCCTCAAAGCGCCACAAACCGGGGTCAGACCCTCCACCAGGACTCCACAGCTAAAAACATCACCTATGTAACAACCCCGGTGGCGTTCCTGTGCCTCAAACAGAAAGCAAACATCAGCACCACCAATGACTCAGGACCGGGGTCCAACCCTTCTCTCCAGCCAGGGCTTCTTTATAGACCCTTGGGCAAAAGGCAAAGGTCACACAAAGGTACACACCACACGGCGCAGGGCATTTGTTTCTCCTTAACTTTCCAGCAGGTAACATCAAAACTACTTACACCATGGTTGGTTCTTTTATTTTTAACAAAAATGTGAGCATAAACATTAATGGACTGAAATAGGATGTTGGAAGAGGTCGCCCAGGGAGCTGGTTGAGTGGCCATCCCTGAATGTGTCAGGAGGATGGAGCCAGGCTCTTCTCAGTGACATCCCATGATAGGACAAGGGGCAATGGGTACAAGCTGGAACAGAGGAGATTCCAGTTAAATATGAGGAAAAACTTCACAGTGAGGGTGACTGAACACTGGCAGGGGCTGCCCAGGGAGATTGTGGAGTCTCCTTCTCTGGAGACATTCAAAACCCGCCTGGAGGCGTTCCTGAGTGACCTGCTCTGGGTGTTCCTGCTCCAGCAGGGGGATTGGACTGGATGAGCTTTCAAGGTCCCTTCCAATCCCTGATATTCTGTGATTCTGTGAAGAGTAGATTAGACGTGGTGTTGGGGGATCTGGTGTAGGGGAGAACTTTGTTGAGTAGGGTTGATGGTTGGACTCGATGATCCCCAAGGTCTTTTCCAACCAAAATTCTATATTTCTATCTATAATTCTACAATTCCATGATTCTCTGATCACCAATAAACAGGCATCCAGGCAGCACACGTCCAGGGAAATCAAGAACAGAGTCCTTTTACTCCTAAAGGTTTCACAGAAATCCTAAGCAACCCATCAAGCTAAACCAGGTCTTTAAAAATCAACAGGGAGAGCCGGCTGGCACAGGGATCATTAAAGCTCCTTCTATATTCCCCGGTAATCTCTCCTCGCTCCCAGCCCTCAGCAGTAAGGCACAAGGCTTATCCAAGCCTAGAACCGAAAGGGAATGAATCTCAAGCCAGCAGCCTCCGACTTCACCTCTCTGCCAGCTTGTAGCAGCCGGCACTCGGCTACGGAGGACGTTTCATTACCCTTCCCGGCGTTGCCGCGGCCGGCTCCGCTCCCGATGCAGAGGCTCCGCAGAACCACGGTGCTGTTTATCAAAACTCTCCCTAAGTACAGTTTAAATACAGCCCATAGGGTTGTTTTTTTTATATACCGCTTTCTTCTGTGTTTAAAGGAGCAAAAATATTCACTGGGGGTGGGGGGATCGAAAGAGAGAGAGAGAGATTAGGCCAGAAGCAGGGCCATCAGATGTTCTGCATCACTGCTCAGGCACAAAGCTCTTTCTGGGGCTGAAGAAAGGCCCAGGGAACTGAAGACACGCCTGGGTGCCTTCCTCCCCGCCCCCCCCCTCCTCCCCGGCATCATGAAGTTTTTCAAAGCCCCAAAGTGCTCCTCCAGCAACAAGGTCGACTATATTTCCCTTGGATAATAAAGCAAAACGTGTTAGAGAAATACTTAGCACACACACTGCCTGTCGGCAGGACGCAGGGGGGGTGGATCTCTGCTCCGAGGAGGCAGAAAAGCTGCTTTTCCACATCCAGCCCCGGGCTCCTGCCGTGACCTTGAGGGAGTCCACCCTCTTCTCCCACAAACCCAAAAGCTGCCAATGGCTTCTTTAGGTTTTCACCGAAGCAGGCTTGGTCTCCGCTTTAGGTAAAATGGAAAAATTGAAAGTTTTTAGCAGAAAACTACCTTAAAAAAAATAATTAAAATAATTCCAAGTGGCAAAAAATAATAGGGCTTAAATGAAGTTTTATTAATGAAAACAAAAGCCCTTTAAACATCAATGGGTCGGTGCTTTACCGAGGAGAAGCTTAACAAAGGGAATGTGTGGACTGGCAGTTTTCTTTACACTTTTAACCCCTGAGCCCAACAGGGATTATCAAACCAAGCATTAGAGACGGTGTCTGCTCCTTACAGCCTCCTTATTGATGGCACCAGGCTCCTAATCCTTCTGCTCAAGGCCAGACCTTCTTCTTGGAGTATCAAAGCCAAGGTGGAAACAACAGTACCACAGAGCAGGAGCCTTTTTTTTAGCCCATTTTAGAAGTTATCTGGGTATTTTACACTCGTGACTATAGATTATTTCCTTCTCCTAAAGAAGCCAAACGCTTCCTTGATGCTAAAATTTAAAAGAAAACAAATAATTAAAAAATGACTTGCTTTCTATTTGTTATTGCTCATTCCCTTCTTTCAAATAAGTTCCCTGCACAAAACACAAAGCCAAAGGTAAAATATTTCTGTTCTAGCCAGTCAGAAGCCCCAGGTTGCAAGAGGACAGGGCAGGGAAAGAGGAGAAGAGGCACAAAGTGGAAAATAATTTAAAAAAAAACAAGGAAAAAGAATAAAAGAAAAGTTCAACGTGTCTCTGGTACACTTAATACCAAGTATTTGCAACATTTTCTAAATACTGCTCACCAAGTAGGTATCTGAGTAGCTTTTAGGGAAAATAATCTCTTTTAAGCCATGCCAATCAGATTGTGAATAACACTTGTGGGGGGGTAAGGAACATCTGTCAGAAATCCGGAGCGTGGAACGGGAATGTTGGTTCTTGTTGTGTGAGATGTGGGTGCTGAGCTGCACCGATAGGATCTGCAGAGCGCTCCAGGCCTCACCACCGGGGCCGGCAGCTCCCAAAGGCAACCCCACTAAAATACTTCTGATTTTGTTGAAATTAACGCACCAGTTTATGCTTCGAACACGTAGAAGCACCGGCTGTTTCTGAAAATCCCCATTCTAACCAGAAAAAACCTCAGGCTCCCCCAGGTAACAAGGGGCAGGGCAAGGTCCTGCACTAACAACTGGCGTTTTGCCTCCGAGGAAATTCAAGTCAAGACTTTTCTGCTGTGACTCTGCCTCTGTTTGCTCAACTGCAGCCCGGTTTTAAAGTCCACCCAACGTCAGCCTCAGCTTTTTGAATGCCAGGGAGGGGGAAAAACAACCCACACACACAAAAAAAAAACCCACAGAAGCTTTTGAATTGCATGGAGGCGTTGATTTTTTTGTTTTGTTTTAAAATTTCCCTGCAGGGCTGATCCTGCCTCCTGAGGATCCAGTGAAGTCCACCAGCACAAAAAGATCACAAAGCCTCGGGGAATAAAGGGTTAAACGGCCGGCTGGTAGAACTGGGAGGCAGAAAAAAAGATTGTGTAACTTTTTTTCCACTTGAGCTTATCCAAAAAAAACCCAAAACCCATCCCTAAAAATAACAACAAGGAACCAAAAAAGATTTAAACCACCTTTCTGATGAAGTGGCAAGGTCTGGGATTTCTCCAGGGTGACCCAGAGAGGGAGCTGCCCTGGGCACCTCGGAGGCCCCATCAGCAGAGGGAGAACGGCAGCGAACGGCACCATCGGGATCTCTGCTCTTCGAGCGATTATTATCGCGTCACTTAATATCCCTTTTCATCAAGTTTTGATCAAACCAGCCGGCAAGCTGGAGCCCTGCTGGGCAGGGGAAGAGGACGGAGCTATCAGGGACCACTTGCTGGAGTTTCACCAAACCAACCTCAGACAGCTCTGTATCAGAGCAGAATCTTACAGCAGGATAAAGACTTGGTTTTCAACCCTCTTCCAGGGCTCTGCCACCCTCAAAGTCAAGAAGGTCCCGCTCTTCTTTAGATGGAACTTCCCATGTACAAGTTTGTGCCTGTTTCCACTTGTTCTCTCAGTGGGCACCAGTGAAAAAACACTGGCCCCATCCTCTTGACACCCACCCTTGAAGTGTTTATAGGAGTTGATCAGATCCCCCCTCAGCCTTCTCTTCTCCAGACTAAACAGACCCAAGTCCCTCAGCCTTTCCTCATAAGAGAAATACTCCAGGCCCCTCATCATCTTGGTGCTCCTCTGCTGTACCCTTTCCAGCAGTTCCCTCTCCTTCTTCAACTGGGGAGCTCAGCACTGGAACAGTGCTCCAGATGGGGCCTCACCAGGGCAGAGTAGAGGGGCAGGATGACCTCCCTCCACCTGCTGGTCACACTCTTCCTGATGCAGCCCAGGATGCCATTGGCCTTCTTGGCCACAAGGGCAAGTTGCTGGCCCACTGTCATCTCGTCCACCAGGACCCCCAGGTGTTTTACCTCAGAGCTGCTCTCCAGCAGGTCAGCCCCCAACCTGTACTGGTGCAGGGGGTTATTCCTCCCCAGGTGCAGGACCCTACACTTGCCCTTGCTGAATTTCATGATTCCTCTCTGCCCAACACTCCAGCCTGTCCCGGTCTCAGCCTGGTGTGTCAGCCATCCGCTTCATGGCCTACTGTTTATCTCTCTAGTCGTTACTAGATACTGAAGAACAAGCCCATTTATTTAAAAAAGATCTGTATATTGATGGAAGAGATGGAAGAGGAACATTTCTTCATTGCATTCCTTTGCCTAATGAAAAATGAGAGCTCCCAAACCAAGCCTACCCTCAGGAAAAGCGAAGGATTTTTTTAATGGAGCCACAAATCACAGAATCATAGAACCATTCAGGTTGGAAGAGACCCGTGGGATCATCCAGTCCAACCATCAGCCCTACTCTACGAGTTCTCCCCTACACCAGATCCCTCAACACCACATCTACTCTACTCTTAAACACAGTCAGGGATGGGGACTCCCCCACTTCCCTGGGCAGCCCATTTGCTGTTACTGAGAAACTGCAGAAGAGCCTGCGAAGCTATGAGTGCCCGATGACCGCTCTAACGTTGAAGCATGTTTACTGCTCACGTGACAATATTCCACATCCTAGTTCGTTTGCTTTTCCGTGCTTGTATCCAGATTTCTGCAACCACTCAAACTGCACTGTAATCTTCGGTCATCTTCATTCTCTCAAGTTTGTTCCTTATGGGGTTTGTTAATGACTGTCATTATTTTGTGTGCATAATCATTAAGAATGGAAAAGTCTATCTGCCCCAAGTTTCCCTTCAGCCAGAGTCAAACAACCAACCACCTCCTTTGTTTGCAGGAGCTATTGAAAAACGGTGCACTGCCACTAGACCTGTTGGTAGTAGTGAGGTGGGGAAGGGAAACAGAGCAAGAGGACAGCAGTGTTAATGAAGTTTCCTGTACTTCTCCTTCCCAAAGGGTCCTTGAGCGTCGAGCAGCAGTGCAGACCCCACGCAGCCCACGCTATTAAGACAACAGATGTCAGGAGGACCACTAAGTTAACTTTGCTTTCATTATTTCATAAATAAAGACTAGCCATTTTTTTAAAGCCATATGGTTTGTATTAATTTTCAGGCCTGAAAGTTGCAGCAGATTTTCTCGTGGGTGGACCAATTCGCTCGTGTTCTCCCACTTCCTTCCCTTTACTTTTTGAAGGCTTCACTGCAGAGAAGTACAGAGTCAGCACCATGAACGCTGAGAATGGATTAAACGACTCCTTCCTGAGGGCATGGATTCCAATGTTCTGCCTCTTCATGTTCTGGGGTTTTTTTTGTAAATAGCACAAACAAAACAAACAACAAAACTGTTGCCATCCTCAAGTCGTCTTTGAGAAGTTCCTTCACAATTCCAGTCCTTAAAGCAAACATCTGCTTTAGAGAGGCCTGGAAAACTAAGAGGAGAAAAAGTGAACTCTGCACCTCCTGCTCCTTGTTCTCCTGCAAAATGCAGTCTGACAATTCTGCTCTGCGACAGGCTGACCGTGCTTAGCAGTTTGCACAGCTTCTCTTCAACCTTCTCAGATGGGGAGAAAGAGGAGGGGTGAGATAAAGCTACCCAGAATGGTCACCAGAACCTTTCCTGACCTCATAAAGCTTCCTCTATTTATGGGGAAAATCTCCTATTTATGAGGTAAACACAGTAGACGGTATCTGAAGGGGGAGGACCCCACGCCTTTGATGATGCTTAAAGGAGAAGTGCTCCGTGGGAATTACTTTTGTTCTGTGGAAGGGATCCATGAGTGGATCAGTTGACCTTACAGATGCTTCTTAAAACCCCACTTCATTAACTCAAGGGTAACGTAGAAATGATTAGTCGCATCTTCTAAGAGGGCTCTAGGAAAATGAAGTTGCTTATGGGTCAGCAAGTCTCTTAAGCATCTGCTCGTGTCTGGGCTGCTTGCTCTCTCATCTATCTGAAAACAGAAAAGCAAGGAAGAAAGCTGTGCTGTCACAGAGGGTCCCATTAATTTAACAGGAATGGGGCAATCTGGACACGTCTCCCTTGTCCTGCTTCTCCCCCATGTGCTAAATACAAAGTCAGAACCTTAGTTTACCAAAAACCTGTGCTAAAAAGACGGTTAAAACTAAGAGTTGTACTTGATTTATGTATCGCTGCATCTCAGAAGAAAAGAGGGCATTTTTCAAAGAGTCCCACCCTTAAACTTAACCCAAATAGATTAATTAATTAATTGCTGAGGATTAGCAATTCCTCAGACTTCCAAACCATAAGTGCAATTACAAAACTGATCTATGAGCTTCACAATAACACAATATTGTTGCATTTATGTTTAAAAAGGCACTGGTGGAACAGTTGTATGTATTACTTAGTGAAGGATGAGCAGAGAATGAATCCCCTACCTATAAACAAACACAGGCAGGATAAAAGAAAAAGCTATCTAATCACAGAATCACAGAATNAGGTCACCCCTCAGTCTCCTCTTCTCCAAGCTCAAGAGACCCAGCTCCCTCAGCCTTTCCTCCTATGGGAGATGCTCCACTCCATCATTTTTGTAGCCTCCTACATAAAAATCTCAGCAATCCCATTACTAATGCTTCCAGAACTTCAATGATCATGACTACCTCAAACATCTCACTGGATCACTTGGCTCCCTCACCTTTCTCTGGCATTAGGCCTCAAGTTTCAGCAACACCTTTTCCTCCTCCTCTTGGAGGATGCATAGTTGACCACAGAACAATCAGCAGCAATTTCAGTGCTAATCAACCATGTATTATGGGGACAAAAGCCTTAGTTGTATCCTAAATTACCATTATCAGTTCAACAGATCTCCAAGTCCATGGAAGCTGCTCCACAGAGACACAGAACTATTTTGCTGGAGCCTTTTTGTAAAGTGTCTACAGACTAACAAGAAAACCAACTGCAACCAGGTGTGCTTACACTGTGGCCCAGCCAGCCTTCAGAGATTGAAACAAAAAAGCAGACAAACCTAAAGATAAAGTCTATGACTCCTGGAAATACAGTTCTGGTAACTCTCTGTTTTAAGTTATCCCATACTGATGTGAAAAAAGAATTTAACTCACCACTTCTGTTATTCTGACCCCTCCTCAGCATAAAGTCTTGAGGAAAAACGAGCTTGTGACCAGAACAGAATGGTTTGCTTGTTTGGTTTTTTTATTTATTTTGCTTTATGCCCCACAAAATAACTTCTGCAGTTTTTCATAATCAAGTCACCCATCCCCAGCTCCCATCCAACAGGGGAAAGCCCTGCAGGAAACAACAACGCCTTCATACACTGTTTGGATATTTTCTTACACGTGTTCTTCACCTTCTGATAATAAAAAAGAGGGGGGGAGGGAGGGGAAGAGGCCAAAGGTTCAGTATCTACAATTTTTTCTTACAACTTCCTTTTTCCAGTCCTGGGTTGAGCAAAAATAAAAAAGTTATAACCCCACTGGCAGAGCAGCTGAGCTGTGTATTAAGAACTGTCGAGGATGTAAAAACAGTCTAAAGGAAAGCTCATATAATCTTTTATTTATGGTCATTTTAGGCGTAACTTCTAACAAAGGAGTTGATAAAAGTTCAGCTGTGCAATGTTTTTCCTCTTGGTTCACTACAGCCCACGATGTTCTACTTTAAACAAGCTTATGTGTATTTTGGGAGAAGATCCCAGGCCACTCCCAACCCAGGTCTCTCAGAACAAAAAACACACACTTAACAACTAACACTTTATATAAACCAGCTCCACAAGATCCGACTTGATTTTCAGAATCTTTCTTTCAGCCACACGGTCATCCCCACCCTTCCCTCACCTCATAGTTATTGCACTGAAAACCTTTGGTACTAAAGTACTTGAGTCCAGGAGGAAGCCTCTCCAGTGCACTCAGGGCTGCCCAGGGAGGTGGTGGAGTCGCCATCCCTGACTGTGTTCCAGAGTAGATTGGATGTGGTGTTGGGGGATCTGGTGTAGGGGAGAACTTTGTAGAGTAGGGCTGATGGTTGGACTCGATGATCCCAAGGGTCTCTTCCAACCTGGAGGATTCTATGGTTCTACATGGGTCAGGCTCACTGGTAAAAATGTTGTCTTTTCCTTATCAAACCATGCTGTTGCTGTGGACATCAGTTATTAACCATGGACGAGAGGGTGGGGAAGAGGGCAGTGTCAAAAGTGCAACCAAAATACACATAAAACACAAAAACTTCAATGGCAAACCCGCCCACCCAAACTGATGTACCAACAGCAAGAGCTCACAAAGGAGAGATGCATTGTTTTTCCAAGCATCAGAGGTATCTAGCAACGGGGAAACACACTTGATGAGGTACAGCAGATTACATTACTCAACCTACTCAACAGGAGTTTAAAATAGGAAGATTTAAGACACAAATAGCAAGAGAAACTTCCTCAAAGTAGCGCTGAAGTTCTGTCAGCAATAATCTCATCCAGTAGTACCACAAGTTTTGTGTATTTGGGAATCTAGAAATAGCACATTCCTCACTGATGGTGGCAGGAGTTAAAACCTGTAAGGCACATCTCCATCCAAAGAAAAGCCTTCTCACACCTCCTGAGCCAGGAGGGGCAGGAGGAGAGCGATCCTAACTCAACAGCGCTACAGTTTCACAAACGGACACGGCTTCGGTCCCGTACTCCCCCCTCTGTAAGTGCCCCATGAGTGCAAATAAAGATATTGCCACCCAAACCATTACAAAGAGATGAAAATTCAGTTTACAGTTGGTCGAAGTCAGAAGAAAACAATCCTGATTTTAAAGGGATTACCGAAAATACTACTTTTAGCAGAAAAGCCAGTGCAGGTTTCCTTGCCTAATCCCCTAGAGAGCACGTGAGGCTTTCTGACACGAGGGGAACTGTTTCCAGCCTTAGTGCAGCTTCTCCTCAGCTCCTCTTTGAAATTGAAGTGACAAATCAAAAAGCCCCGATTTTATACTTTCTTTTTTCACTGTTGACTCCACAGTTGGTTATTCTTTCTTCCCCTTTTAAGGAGGAACACAAACCCTTCTCTGCTGATGCTATTGAGCTCCTTCTGGGCTGCATGAATAATCGCTGCAGAATTTATTCCCCCCTGTAATAAATGGGAATATTTAAGCATTCTGTGCATCCTCAATGCTGTGAGTTCTTGCTAATGCAACTTTGTCAGGCAGTTCCTCGACTGATTTTTAACTTTCCATCATAGAAAGGATCCACAGGGTCGTTCTCTTCTTAATTCTAGTCCTGAAAACCGTGTTGCTTGTCAGGCTGCTGTGTTAAGCTCGTAGAGGGGCAGGGGCAGATTTAGGATAAGGAAGGTCTGGTCACCCGGCGCAGCATTAAACACCCCACCTCCCATTCGGTGGGTAAGAGAAAAGAGCAGCAGCAGGTTGTTTGGAGGCAGTTGCTTCTCTAGAAGGTGCCAGGAGATGAATCTGATTTAATTAGATAGCTAACGAGCCCTAAGTAAGAGGCAGGGCCATACACACTAACAAAAGACTGCACAAGGACATGGTTTTAATTCCAAAAGACCAACTTCTTTAGGTTGAGCTGAAACTGTGTACCAACATACTTGGGTTTTTTTAATCCCCAATGAGCACTTGGAACTAAAAACAGTCCCCAACCCATTTAAAATTTCAAGATAACAACAACAATGAGCAGGTAGCACACTAAATTGTACACTGTACATGAAAAAAAGGGTCTCTAAAACATCAGACAGACTTCAAATCTATCACAGATCTGGAATCATGCTGCACAAAGGATACCAATTTCCTATTCATTTGTTGGTACCTTATAGTAGAAGACAGCAAAATTTGATACAACTCCGATGTTCTCTAAAGGACAGAGACATCAGGAACAAATGCCCTTAGCTACGATTCCATTCTGGGAGAAGATTTCATTCCATTTTAAACCAAAACCCCCAGTATACGCTCATTTCTTTTATTGGTCTATTCTTCCCCACTGACTTGGTACAATATTTTGGAATAGCTTTTTGCTTCCTTACTAGGTCTTGATTGTGGTCAGGAATACTTATTGGCACTCGAAAATCAGGAATGAAAGTCTAAAGAGAAGTCACCTACATCACACAGACACTGTATGTGCTTTAAATTCAGATGGCAAGAATCCAGGAGGGGTTGTTTCTGATCCCAACAGAGCCAACAGACACAGTTTAACTGCATTTACCAAAAGAAACTAGTCCTTCATTCCTCCCAGCATTCCGTGACCAGACTCATGTTCCAAGGCAACTTCACACATGGACAGGAATACTGTGTTCCTGACTTGGAAATTATAGTATTTTAGCAAGTTACTGCCCTGGTCCCTACTGGTTCACATTCCAAAAATTCTCTATGCTCATGTCCATGGCCTAAATAACAAGGTAGTAAAAACCCAAGTTACCCATAGACTTCAAAGCAGCAATAGAGATTAATGTAGGATACCTCTCCTGAGTAATGACTTAAGTAATGACCTAATCAACTAATGAATTCGACAGCACACAAACAAGTCTTCTCTACAGGAAGATTTTGCTGTGGAATCAAAGCAAAAAGGTAGTGTTCTGGATGACCTTGGTCCATCACTGACTAGAATCATAGAATCATTCAGGTTGGAAGAGACCCCTGGGATCATTGAGTCCAACCATCAGCCCTACTCTACAAGTTCTCCCCTACACCAGATCCCTCAACACCACATCCAATCTACTCTTAAACACAGTCAGGGATGGGGACTCCACCACCTCCCTGGGCAGCCCATTCCACTGACTGACCACTCCTTCTGTGAAAAACCTTTTCCTAATGTCCAGCCTAACCCTACCCTGCTGCAGCTTGCAGCCATTCCCCTCGTGTTGTATTGCTAATTGCCCATGAGAAGAGACCAGCACCAACCTCTCTCCAATGTCCTTTCAAGCAGTTGTAGAGAGTGATGAGGTCTCCCCTCAGCCTCCTCTTCCTCCAACTAAACAGTCCTTCAATTACTAACTACAACTAAACTCCTTCAATTGCTCCTCATAAGATTTATTCTCCAGGCCCTTCCCCAGCTCCGTGTCCCTCCTCTGCACTCACTCCAGCCCCTCCAGATCTCTCTTGTGCTGAGGTGCCCAGACCTGGACACAAGACTCAAGGTGTGGCCTCACCAGTGCTGAGCACAGGGGGACAATCACCTCCCTACTTCTGCTGGGCACACTATTTCTTTACATGTAATATAACCTCAAACAAGACACTATAATAAAGACCATTTTAAGTAGTCTCCTGCCTACTGCAAAGTCTTCAACTTCAACTCCACCCCCCACCGTATTCTGATGCAAATTTACAGTAAAACCAGGTGGCAAAAGTGAGAGCATTTCTAGTGACATCTATTGGTCGTTGCTCACAGTGGCACCCAGGAAAAGAGAAAAGTTCTTCAAAACTTGAAGTAAAAAAATACCATAATTTATTGCAAGTACAAGTTCTGACGATCAGAAGTTCCCATCTGAATGCAGACCCTCATCTATATTCAAAGGCATTCTATCATTCAACCTGGCTTTCTCCAATTTGTCAAATTTCTTTTGAATTTTAATCCAATCATCCAAAGTGCTCACAAACCTTTTCATATCGGTGTTACTGGCAGGTCGAATATGTACATCAGTAAGTCACAAGTGGTGTTCCCCAGGGCTCAGTACTGGGGCCATTTCTGTTTATCAATGATGGGGATGAGGGGATCAAGTGCATCCTCAGTAAATTTTCAGATCGTACCAAGTTGGGTGGGAATGTCGATCTACTTGAGGGTAGGAAGGCTTCACAGGTGGATCTGGACAGGCTGTATTGGATGGACAGGCTGGATTGGCTGAGGCCAACAATATGAGGTTCATCAAGGCCCTGCACTTGAGTCAAAACAGCCCCATGCTACACTACAGGTTTGGGGAAGAGTGGCTGGAGAGCTGCCTGGTAGAAAAGGACCTGGGGGTATTGGTCAATAGCCATCTGAATATGAGCTGGTAGTGTGCCCAGGTGGTCAAGAAGGACAGCAGCATCCTGGCCTGTTTGTATCAGAAATAATGTGGCCAGAAGGGTTAGGGAAGTGATTATAGCTTGNGAGTGCAGAGGAGGGCAACGAAACTGGTGAAGGGCCTGGAGAATAAATCTTACAAGGAACGATTGAGGGAGCTGGGACTGTTCAGTTGGAGGAAGAGGGGGCTGTTTCAGGGATGTTTCAATGTGATGTTGAGGGATCTGGTGTAGGGGAGAACTTTGTAGAGTAGAGCTGATGGCTGGACTTGGTTACCCCAAGAGTCTCTTCAAACCCCAATGATTCTATGACTCTATAAAGTCCATCATCGTGCTCACTAATTAAGATACTGTAATAGGACAGGACAAGTCTTTGGAACTATTTGACACATCCTTCTCCTTTGACAATATTTTAAGCATGTTTTTAACAGGTTTCCTGAGTTCACTCATCATTGAACAGCGTCAAACCCCTGCTACAGGTATAGCTCTTCTCCTCTCCACAAACACCTCTTGTCTAACCATGGAAAAAGGTTATTAATTTCAAAATCCTGGGCAATTTCTTGTCCTCTCTCAGTACTTCAACGACTCAGCCAAAAAGGTATCATTACCACACCTGCGCACACATACTTGAATTGAAAAGTATAATCTCACCGTGACTTAGATCCACAATTATCAGACAAACTCTTCAAGGCCCAAATGGAAACTCAGGAGAAGTTTCCTCACACGTCCTCACCTCAGAACAAAACACACCAGCCCTTCTCTTCCCGTCAGCCTGACCTAAACACCAGGCTTTTATTCTTCCAATATTCTCCACAAATACTTGCCTTCCTGACAACCGCTCCCGGCACTCAAAATCATTTTTAAGATGCCTTCCTTAGAAGAAAAAAAAAACCCAACTTTTCCCATGTTTAAAGTTCTCTTCACTTCTTCAAGCAAATATGACTTTTTTCCAGAACAGCCACTCCAAAGCTTTTGTGGAAAGACTCTAATATATCAGATATCCAGATTTTAATTGAAATTGCCATTTGATTGAAACAGGAAAGAGCACTTATCTCTGGAGCAGATTCATATTGACCAAGTACCATCACACTTCAAATACTCATTTGTCAAAAGACATTTTGTGGACAGACATGAAGCACATCTCAGTACCAAGAAATAAAAGAATGGATAAATCAAGCAAAATCACCAACACAAAGTAAGGTTGAAATGCCTCAAAATGGCCTGAAAACAAACATCTAATCCCAAACTTGCTCAACCAGGAGCAAAAGTGCACTATGATTCTAGAATTCCCATCACAAACAGGGAATAGATGGACCAAATGCTGGAGAACAGAAGACATTGCCATTCTGAGCTCTACAGCACAGATTGAGCCCACAGCACAAGTCAATTTGTAAAGTTTAATATTTGATTGAAGACCAAATCATAAAATCCTAGAATTGTCTAGGCAGGAACGGACCTTTAAGATCATCTAGTCCAACCATCAAATGTAGTAAACAATAAAAGAAAATAAAACCAAACTGTTTTTTTAAAAAAAAATAAAGGTTTTTTGGTTTGAGATATTTTTAGGTGGGTTGGTTGGTTTGGTGGTTTTTGTTCTTTTGGTGGGTTTTTTCATTTTAAAACCCTGCTGAAAGGAGAACCAGGGTCCAACAGAGTAGAGGGTTAGTTCCACCTCTGGCACAACCCCAGCAGAGCACACTGGCAGCCCAGAAAGCCAATTACACCCTGGGCTGCATCTAAAGAAGCGTGACCATCAGGTCGCAGGAGGTGACTCTACCCCTCTCTACTCTNGCAGGAGGTGACTCTACCCCTCTCTGCTCTCGTGAGACCCCACTGCAAGTACTTGAGCTTTGGAGTCCTCAGCACAGGAAGGACACCGACCTGTTGGAACCAGTCCTGAGGAGGGCCACGAAGATGATTAGAGGGATGGAACATCTCTTCCACGTAGACAGGCTGAGAGAGATGGGGTGGTTCAGCCTGGAGAATAGAAGGCTCTGGAGAGACCTTATAGCCCTTTCCAGTACCTAAAAGGGCTAGAGGAGAGCTGGAGAAGGAGTCTATCAGGGAGTGGAATGATAGGAGGAGGGGTAAGGCTTTCAAATTGAAAGAGGGGGGATATAGATTAGATACCAGAAAGAAATTCTTTCCTGTGAAGGTGGTGAGGGAACAAGTTGTTCACGGAGGTTGAGGAAGCTCCACCACTAGCAGTGTTCAAGGTCAGGCTGGATGGGGTTGGAGCAACCTGGTCTAGTGGGAGGTGTCCCTGCCCATGGTAGCGGGGTTGGAACTCAATGATCTTTAAGGTCCCTTCCGACTCTAACAGGTCTCTGATTCTAAGTCACCTCTGACCCCCATCTGTGTCACCTTCCCTACCGGCACCTGGGGACATTCCTGCCACCCAGAAACCACGTTTCCTCGCACACTGTCCTTCTGATTCCCCACTAACACTATTTGTGGCTGCTGCTAATCTGTTTTTCTGACAGCTGTATCACACACTGTGCTGAGTCCTGTTAAGCATTAACTATCACACCCGTATTTAACAACTGCATATATTTAGATCTCAGTTCAAATATTGTCAAAATACGTTGTTTAAATGTAAAAAAATCTGTACCTCAACAGGTTTTGTTTTGACCTCAGATCCCCACATGACTGAGTACCACGACAGTGCCACTAAGAACTGATATTCTGATTACACAAAAGCAGGACTATATTGCAAGCAAGCCCTTAAAAGCCGCCTGCTGTCACATGGAGATGTAAATGAAAGAAGAGAACTTACCTGCTGGCAAGGGAAGTCCTGAAATATCTGTAACAATAAAGACAGACATTTAGAAATGGAAGGAAAAATTGCTCTAAAGATTTCATTGGCCTAAATCATTTTTCTGCAAGGCTATACTTGTGTAACAAAGCACGTTATCTGAAGCAATTTGCTAGCTGCTAGGCATGCCCCATGCAAATCATGAGCTTTTTCCTTGTCTCACCCTGCTCATTACCAGGGTTACGTTTTGCCTACCCAACTCAAGGACAGAGACGACACCCAGAGCAGCTACTCCAGCAGAATGCAGGTCACTACGCACAAACTCCCAGTTACACACGGATTTCACCATTAGCACCTTCCTCATTTCAGAGCTGGAAGGGTCAGGGTTAGTCTTTGAATGCGAAGTGGACATTACTGTATGTTTTATTTATTCTTAAACCTTTAGAGAAGAGGCAGCCAAGCTTCAAATGGGTAAGCAGGGAACACACTCAATAATATCAGGACAAAGGAGACCGATTTGGGCACTGAAGCACGAGATACAGTCGCTGAATACTTTTTACAGTAAGTGCCAAGCGTGTCTTGAGCTGCAATCAACTTTACAAGAACTACTGTTTCAGAGTCTTACCAGATCATTATCATACCCTAAAAACCCCCATGGGTATAAATGCTCATACACTCCATTTTCCTAAATAGTTAATTACATAGACTAGAACTTGTTCTGTTCCTCCTGCCTGCTTCTCGTCCATCTACCTGGCGTCTCAGTGCACAAGACTGTGGGACTCCAGCTGCCAACCAGTGTGCAGAACAGAAACTGGAACCCACAAAGGACTAGGAAGCCAAAATTAGTCAAAAGTCTGTCGAAACAAGGACAGGGGGACCCAGACCAAAAGGTTAACGAGAGCTGGAATAACTACAGTATAAGTACGGGGGTGATGAGAAAGGGGGAAACAGTAAAAGAATTGGGTAAGAAACTGAAGTGAAGAAAAAGGCCTACATAGATATTTGGTTAAAAGGAGACAGCAACGTTGAGCAATAAAATTGTTGCACTGGGTACAAAATCCACATGGAAATTGCACTTAAACCAGGGGCGTAGCAACTGGGACAGATTCAGAGATTATCAGGGCAGATGGGCACCGCTTTGCCACTTACGAGAAGAAATAACAAGGCTTAACAGATTTATTAGCCCTGCTCTCACCAACAGATTCTTAACATCATGCTGCCTTTCAGTAACAGTCCAGACTCAAGGCTGTAAAACATGGTCAAATTTGAATATTAAAAAAATCACACCTGGAATTTAAAAGCAGCCAACTAAAACTCTGCCCAAATGGATTGCATGACTCTGAGGAGACAACGAAATGGCAACACACAAAGTTAAAACTTACTTAAAACACAATGGAAACAGCAATAGGACACCACAAGGAAGAGAGAAAACATCAACTGCTTTATGTTGTTAGAATATATGTAGTTTAAAAAGATACCAGGGGACATTTGGAAGATGCTCATCGTGCTGTCTGCTTCTGAACAAAGCCTTGAGATGGGAGAAACCCCGAGAAGAGGAAGAAGCAGCATAAATTGTTGGAAGGAAAAAAATACAACCCAGTCAGTCGCTTCCTGGACACTGTCCCGCTTTGAACCAACCTTCTGCTCTCTCATTTCAAATCTTAGCTAGGACTCTTCTGATGCTCTGAAATGAACAGCAGATTGGGGAGAAAACTGCCCATTCTGAGCGTGGTAAGACCAGTGTTTGCACTTCGTGCCAAGGAGCGGAGTGCAGAGAGGTTCTTGTTTCATTATTGTTCTAACAACCAAGGTCAACCAGTTTTGTTATTTGCTCCATTGGAGGGTTGTGAATGTATATAGTGGAGTCACACCCACGGGGGAACGGAGAAGACAGGTGACCCAGACCTGACCAACATGGGTAACCCATCCCATCCGCCCCACGCTCACTATAAAAGCCAAGGGATTGAAGGGTCAACCTTCCTTCTTCAATGGCCAACGTCCAAAGAGGACCCTGGCTGTTCACCTGCCTTTGATCCCCACCCGTGTGTTCCTGACTCCAGAGCTGGAACCCACGTCCCACCCCCCGTCTCTGAGTCTGGGACTTCCCTGGTGCCTGCTGGTGATGTCATCCTGGGAGCTTAATATGGTTTTATATATATTTTATCCATTTCAGTATGTTCATCTTTTCTTTTTTTTTAATTAATTTTAATATTAATACATTGTTAAAGTAGTTTAGTGCATTGCAAACTCGTAAATCTTCTTCTCTCTTCCTCTCCTCTCTTTTGGGGTGGGGGGGAGAAGGAAGGGCCATCTGTCACTCTGGTTTTGGTCAATTTGGCTGAAACAAGGACAATCCCCATTCTGTTTTCAGGGGATGGGGCTGAAGCCGAATTGTGACGCTATCTGACAGAGAAATGAAAGTGCTGCTCTGAGGGGGTAGGGAAGGGGTTGGATGGGTTGTTCCAAGGGACACTTGGAAACCTTGTGTGAAGCCTTATGAAGCCCATCTCTCAGTCTGGTTTGGGTGAATTTGGGTGAAACCACACCACCACAATCCGGATCAGCGCATTAGGTAGGGAACTTTTTTGCCTGGCAGGAAAATGCCTTGCGGTGACAACTGGTTTGGAAAGTTAAAAGACATGTTGCATCTTTCTGTTTGTTTCTGTATGTTTAACAGTTTCTGCATACTTTTTGTTAGGAAGTCACCAAAAACTTCCTGCTCATCCCTAGGATATACAATAGGAACAACTGCAGCCACCTGAGTAAAACAACTCAAATTGCAGCGTAGGAAATACCATATTTGATTTTATTTTTATTGCAGTGATAGAAACTAATCTCTAAAAACCATTTATAATTAAAGAACAGTGAAAATTTTAAACTGCCACCAAACTCCCCTCTCTCCCCTAAGTTACTGGTACCAGCTGCACTAAAATTTTATTCTAACTCTGGATGTTGTGGGAACGTTTGGTCACAGCGTTTATTCCTCTTGAAGCAGACTATTTGGTTAAGTGTGTCTGCACAACAGACTTCAAGAAAAGAAGGGTAAACATAACCAGCAGAAAAATACATTATCATATGGCACACAGAGAGGAGGAAACCCTTCATTTACATTCCAGGAACTCAGCCCTGCAATTTCAAACACCTCCAGGGAAAGCTCTGCAGTTAAGCCACACAAACATTTAGAACTTAAGAAAGTCCTGATCATATTCCAATGTTTGTCCTCAACACCTGAGCCACTGTTTCCGCTGGGATCTCTCCCCACCCCAGCAGGCACCAGCACCCACACACATCCCATTCCTGCACTGGGACCTGCTGGGGCACCTCCAGCATCAGCACCGTGACTATAAGTCAAAGACTGTAATGATTTTTTTCCTTCCATGTTCCCCTGCAAATCGGTTCCATAAATGCATTAACCAAAGAGCTGCTGCACCTCTGGGACAAACACACTGAGCAGCTTCCTGCAAGTACACGCTCTTCTAACACAATGCAGTGGAAGAGAGCCCGTGTTCCACCATTAATTGACTCACACCAGATCTAAAAGCAAGTAGGACGAAGGAAATTGAAGCCTGAAGGTGGTATAAACTGTATAAATGCACTTAGCAAGTTACTCACATCATATTTTTCAAAGATTTCCTTTAAGCACAAGGTCCTCTATAGGCTAATCCATCTTAATTCTGGCAACACCAGCCACAACAAAAATATCAACTCATACCAGCGTAAACGACGTAACCACTGTCACAGTTGCACAGATAAAAGGAATGATTCCACTCTTTCATGTGTCCTGTTTGTGTGTTGAGACACCACAAGAGTAGGTGAACGTTCGTTACCTTCATGTCCTCTTAGGAGCTGCAGAGTCCCACCAGGAACTTTGATGTCATTTCTTACCCTTGGGTCTGCCCTGTCTCCCCAGCGCGCTCTCACCTTTTCTGGCTTGAAATTTCTTAGCTTTAGCCTCCCAATATCTTTTTCCATTTCACATCTAACACTGAAAATGGATTACTGAATTCTGGCAGCATCTTAAAAACGTCATTCCCTGAGAAGTAAACCGAGACCATGCAGTTCATTTCAGATCTCATTCACAAACTTGCTGCCTTTGCTGGGCAAAAACCTTTCCCTTTTTGAAGGCCACTACAGCGTTCACAGCTCTAGGCAGGAGAAAGTCATCAGTGCTGAGATTTGAAGAGAGAAAAGAAGTTTGGCTCCTAATCTGGTTTGTGATGGTGAGGAGAGCTCTGGACTGACTCTTCTCCTGCTGCTGGTTTCCTGAGTGTATGTAAGTGCTGTCACACGAACCCCACTCACAGCTGCACAACGTGATCCAACCTTGCGTTTCCTAACTGCTCCAAAGCAGTTCTTCAAAGCAAAATTCAAAATCCACCAGATTTCACGTGCTTCTACTCCTACTGATGCTTTCCCACGATCTGACATCTTCTGTATTTATATTCTTAAGGTGTTGCTGTGCAGGGAACAAACTGTCAGCTTGAACAGACAGAAAGAATAATAATTTTTGGACCATAACCTTTCTAAACTTCAACATCTCTTCTAAAGGGAAACCAGTTCTTGAGGAAAACTGGTTTTGTCCCGAATAGATATCGGGAGGATGGGGCAAATGGCCTCAAGAGGTCCTTTGTAACCAAGGTTTCTGTAACACCATAGACAGGCGACAGTAAAAGAACAGCGAAGAAGAAGCTGTAAAAACATCAGAGGTGCTACAAAATAAGAAAGTTCCTCAGCCAAAAAACCAATGGCCTACAGGAATTCACTTGAGGAACCAAAAAAACCCAAACCCCAACCCTGTATTTTAAAGAAAGAATACTACTGTTACTGCTGCACCCACAGAGATTGGTTTGGGCAGTATGGTCACAGAATCACAGAATGCTATGGGGTTGGAAGGGACCTCTGGAGATCATCTCCTCCAACCCCCCTGCCAGAGCAGGCCCACCCAGAGCAGGTTGCACAGGAACGCGTTCAGGTGGGTTTGGAACGTCTTCGGAGAAGGAGACTCCACCACCTCTCTGGGCAGCCTGTGCCAGGGCTCTGCCACCCTCAAAGTCAAGAAGTTCCTGCTCTTGTTTAGATGGAACTTCTTATGTTGAAGTTTGTGCCCATTCCCTCTTGTCCTCTCACTGGGCACCACTGAAAAAACACTGACCCCATCCTTGTGACACCCACCCTTCAAGAATTTATAGGTGCTAATCTGATCCCCTCCTCAGCCTTCTCTTCTCTAGGCTAAAAAGACCCAAATCCCTCAGCCTTTCCTCCTCAGAGAGACACTCCAGGCCCCTCATCATCTTGGTGGGCTTCTGCTCTACCCTTTCCAGCAGCTCCCCATCCATCTTAAACTGGGGACCCAGAACTGGACACAGTACTCCACACGGGGCCAGACGACCTCCCTCCACCTGCTGATCACACTCCTCCTGATGCACCCCAGGATGCCATTGGCCTTCTTGGCCACAGGGGCACATTGCTGGCCCATGATCATCCTGTTGTACACCAGGACTCCCAGGTGTTTTACCTCAGAGCTGCTCTCCAGCAGGTCAGCCCCCAGCCTGTACTGGTGCAGGGGGTTATTCCTCCCCAGGTGCAGCACCATACCCTTATATGCCCTTGTTGAATTTCATCAGATTCCTCTCTACCCAACTCTCCAAACAGAGCCTCAAACAGGCTTTGTGGATCGTGTCACAAAGAGCTTTTTCTGTGATTTAAGGACACCTTGAGCACCGGATCTCTCCAACACTGTGTTTGTTTTCATGAAACTATGCATTTCGCATCGCTGAGTTTCCTCAAATGTTTTCTTGGAAATGGAGCCGCAATTTAACATCTTCTTTCCAAGAGTAACATCTAATCATCAAAAATGGGAATATTTTGTGAGCTTCGTGTTCCTACCTCAAGGTAAAATGAGAATAAGGCTCCATGGACAACTCCAGAGGCTCAGGCTCTCACCCATCTGCAGCACTGATCTCCTTCCAGAGCTGCGGGAAGCAGCCGACCACAAGACATTTAATCCCGTTCTCCTGTAACGGGAATTGAGTGATTCTAAGAGTATCCCCTTGAAATGAATTCAGACACTCAGTTTGTGAACCAATCTCTCATTCCAGTGCGGAGCAGAGACTCGGAGCCCACAAGGAACCACAGACCACAGTCTCCAGGAAGCCGAGCAGCACGTCTCGTTCCGCAACAATCCTTCCAACTAAACCAGGAATATCACCAAGTCAACTTAAAATGCAGTCTTTCTATTTACTGACTGGTACCAAAGTTGTTTAGGAATAAGGACCTGAATTCACTTTCAGCCTTTGTGTCGCTGGTGCTGAAGGATGTTGTCTTAAAAGGCTGGATTCAACCAACTCCCTTCCTATTCTTCTCTGGCAAGCGAAAAGGAGAGAGGGATGTTCCTCTAATCTTTAATCAAGTTGAGCTCTCATCAGCCATATAGAAATATTTTCCTTTTTTTTTTTTTTAAACAGTAAATAATTAAGCAGAAAACACAAGTCAGCTTTCAAACAAAAAAACCCAAACCACTTTGTAACATTATGCTTATTCAGCAACTCGAGGATTTATTCACGATCACCCGAAGTGAATCGAGCAAAGACCTTGGAGATGGGATGAATCCATTCTGACAGCACCCCCACTAAGGAAAAGCTGTTTAAAAGTTTGACAATATGATTAAAAGATTATAGAAACCACCAGTTATATTGTGCCATATGTGTACTTTTTCTTTCCCTTCCCCTATTTCTAACCTAAACCTGACCTACTTGTACTTCAGCAGTCTTGGGAGCTGCAGGGCATCAGCCCTTTATTATATCATTTCCCATTAAGGCAATTTTAGGGTAATTTTAGAGAGCAACTCAATCAAATCTTTTCTTCTATTAACTATGTAGATTGAGAGGCAGAAGCAGATAACTATAAAGGCCCATTTTTCTAAATCTTTGACCATCCTTTACAAGTCTTTGAATGCACAAACTGTTTTTACTTGCAGTAGTTCCCCAACTTGCAGCCACCGATACCCGACGTGCTCTCAAGCCAATCACACCAGCACTAAAAACACCATTACTTACTTGGAGGGGTTTTTCCCCCCTATTGACATATTTATTGCATTTGCCTCCGGCACAGCAGCAGCTGAATACCCATCATTAAGTGCAAATTTTTAGCTGTTACCATGGGAAAAGATGCAGGGGGGTGATTACAGGACAAAGACCTCCACACACTAAACTTGCCAGCATTTTTTTGAGCCCGGTCAGATCAGAAGAAATTCAGTGTAGAAAAATAAGACATCTTCTGTTCACAGCTCTCCTTCACAGGAGATTCACGGTGCACTGCAGTCCTTCACTATCTTTGTCTGAATCTTGGCTTCAGCTGCAAGTACTAGCAGTAATGATTTAATGTTTTCATTTTTATTCATTGAAAATGGATAAAAAGTGCAGGGTCCTGCACCTGGGACATGGCAATCCCAGGCACAAATACAGCTTGGGTAGAGAATGGCTGGAGAGCAGCCCTGAGGGGAAGGACTTGGGGGAGTGATGGTGGCTGAGAAGCTCACCATGAGCTGGCAGTGAGCACTGGCAGCCCAGAAACCCAACTGCACCCTGGGCTGCATCAAAAGAAGTGTGGGCAGCAGGTTGTGGGAGGTGATGCTACCCCTCT